>PPHD01023275.1:0-12523 GCA_002909625.1 Bambusicola thoracicus | reverse complement strand
TTAAACTAGAATCCCATGATATGCTGCTTATTAGCTTTTACCTGCATTTAGATTTCTGTCAAACAAAGTTCTGATAATCACTGTAATAAGGGCTGTGTTTATTTTGCTACATAAATTTTCTTGATATAAAACATCTCACAGGAAAAGCGCCTGTTTAGTAAAAAGCATTTTCTTCCAACAGAGAAAAAAAAACCCAACACAACAAAACACACCCACACGCACAGTTTGTTTAAAAGTGTTTGACTTATTTCAGAGTAGGTCAGGAAAGAGAAAATGAAATGAAAAAAAAAAAGTGGGCAGCTGGGAGTAAAGGCAGCAGCCTCTCTGACGGGCTGTATGTGTGGGTGGTGGTGACTCTGCTTTTTCTTTATACGTACAAATGACTTCTGAAATTTCATCTTGATGATGTTTGTTAAGGTGGACCAACTTTTCAGTGGGAACCTGCCCGAAATACCCAAGAATTTTCCTTCCACCTTAAAGCAAACACTTAGAAAAGAGAAGCTGGATTTTAGACAGTCAGGTAAAGACCAGTGGAGAAGCACTGCAGAAACAGAGGTCAGGTTAAACAGCTTTGGTTCGCATTTCAGCTAGCTCCCTTGCCCATAGCGTGGCAGAGGTGGGCACCAGATGAAAAGTGAGCAGAGGAGTTGGTGAAAGGGGTGATGACAGATTGGTACCACCCCTACATTCCTCCCCAGATGCATTTTCACATCTGTTTGGCATTTCAGGGGTTATTTTCCTATGAGCATCATTCAGAGACATCCAAGCAAGTGAGATCCTGTGCCTGAAAGGCCAAAAAGGAAAAGAATTTACCAGGGAGGTATGTCTTACATGTGTGATAAAGTGTGGCTGTATAAATTAAAGAGCTGACTGAGCCTCAAAAGAAATATGGACTATCCAGCTTCTGTCCTGAAGTCGTTGGGGTCTCTGGGTTTTCCTTTTCCTCACAGCAAGAAGGTATTTTTCCAATGGTCTGAACTCCAGACCAAAACTTTTGCAGATCCATAAGTGGATGTATTTTGTTACTCCCCAGATGCTACTATTTTAACATCTGGATCATCTATAGAAAATAGGACTCAGATGCCTGAATCTCTTCCTGGGGGAACAAGCTATTCCGTACCTTTTAAAATTTCCTTTTCGTGCTGTGGGTGTTGCTGAGCTGTATCCTCACAAATGAAGCCGTAGCCCTATTGATGCTTCTGTTGCCTCCTATCTCGCCTGCAATGCGGTATGCCTGGGCATGAAGCCTCTAGCCTGGGAAAGGCCAGTGGGCCAAATGATACAGCATTATTCCTGTGCAGTGTGGGGAGAAGAGAACAACTACCCTCTCTCTTTCTCTATCTGCTAGTAATGTGGGTGGACAGAGGTGTTCATTCAGAAACTGAGCCTTTCAAGTACCTTTCAGTATCTTAACTCAGTGTCTGTGCTCTCTGATTTACCAGTTCTATTGCAAATGTGAGAAGTGGCAATGACCTTTTCATGAGAGTTTTTGCATGGCTTTTATGGAGGACTAAATATGCACATGCAAAATTCAGTAAAACTCAGCACTGCTGTAACACTGCTACAGTAATACGGTAGCCAAATCAGTGTTGTAAGTGAATCTGAGGCAGTGAGCCACTATAAGGCATTAATGAGTTCAAGTAGCAGTTGCCCATTCCAAATCATGGGATTCCCACCCCTGTGAACCTGTGTGTCATTGCTTAGATTCAGAAAGTACTTTTTAGCTTCGGGATCAGTGAAGCAGCTTACTGTTTTTGGAAAGGATTTGATCTATTCTATTCACTGCAGGGAGATGAGCGGTCACTATGGAAAGCCCACTCACTCCTGGTAGTTTCCTTGCAAAACATACTGCTGAGCTGCCATGGACAATATTCCTTCTGTACATGAATACTGAATATGGAATGTGGTCCACTGAAAAAAAGGAAAAGCCTTCAGTCTGAAACTTCACCTATAATTTTTGGCCTACTATTGAATTCTCTGTCATTATTTCATTAACTCCTGAAAAATGTTGTGTGATGGGAGATTAGGGAAGTAGGAAAGATTAGAATTTTTTCCCATGATGTGTAGACAAGGCTACCTTTCCATTTTTGTCAGGATGAGAGCCACTCAGGATAAGGACGCTCAAGGCTTCTGCACAGCAGACACAGGCCATATTTGGGTAACTTTCTTCATGAGAATCAAGTACAAGTTTCAGAATAAATCTTCAAGGCACGCTGTGGCAGAGATCCAGCCTATCTATAAGATTGCTTGTAGCTCTGGAATGAGGACAGTGAATGAAAATCCTTTCTCAAACCACAGGGAGACTTTTTGGTTCCCAAATAAAACTCTTCTATATGGCAAGACCTTCTCAGGAATGGATGCTTGTGCTGTCCTCCATGGTGATAGGGACCCAAACACTGCTGGATGTTGGGTTTTGAGAGGTCACAATTGAGCACTCTGGTCCCCGTGGTTTTCCTTACATGGGAAACGTGCCTGTTCTAGGTCACTCTGCCAGGGTGCTGTGTGGATGCACTCATACAGGAACACAGCCCTCTAGCCAAACAGTGAGATCTTTGCGTCTTTTCTCAGCCAAAAATGTGCTTTCTTCACTCTCTATTTATTAGCCAAGCCCCTCCAGTGGGCAGTGGGAAGCCTAAATGAGAGAGATAGGACTAGTGGCTATGCTAGTTGGCCACCTCATGGGCCAGTGTCATGACTGTGGAGAAGTTACAAGTATGTTTTGAAGAAGGATATTGCATGTGACCTTTATTTCTTTTACAGTTCTTCTTACTAAAGCCGTCTCTGCTAGGTGATAGTAGTGGCCTGAGTGTTCTTCAGGGGAAGAAAGGCAGAGCTTCATGGTGAAGGCAGTAGCTAAAGTGCCCCACTGCTCTAAAGGCTGTGGCACCAGCCTCTTTGACAGGTGAGGTCTAGGGGGATTTTCACCATGATGACTGAAATTCTCATAAGGGTTTTAGTTCATAGTTAGTTGATGACTAATACAAACTCTGGGCTCAGAAAATAATATATATTAAAGGTGATCAAGGATTTACAGTCTGCATTCCTAAAACTCTAGAGGGCAAGGTATTAGGAAGAGGATAGAACCATTTGTTTTAGTTATATTAAATGGAAACTCTAGACACTGTCTGAGTCTGCCTATTCCTACTGCTAACACCACCTGGCAGAAAGGTTATATCATTATTATCTGCTGTTTACTTTTCTCCTTTTAAAAATCTTTTAGACTAGCAGTCAGGAATAGGCACAATGCCATGGGCTCTGTAAGACCAGGCTCAAATGAAGAAAAGCATCAGATAGGGAAAGTGGTTGCAAACATTTTTCATCTGGCTATCTGGGTAATCCTTGAGAATGCCAAGAGGACCCAGGTGGAAAAAAAAAAAAACAAAACGCCTATCTGTAAGAAAGGATGGCAAATAATATTTTTCACAAAGATTCAGAGCAGCTATAGTTGTACATCTGTAGTTCATATAGTGCCATTCCCTACTGTGGCCAGCAACCAACCAGGACCATGGGGAGGACAGTGCTTTTGTGGTGGGCACCAGACATGCAGGGCTCTGCCAGCAGGTCTGCAATCTTCTCCAGAGCACTGCAGGCCCACTGAGCTCTGTACCCCACTCTGCACCTTTTATACTTGCCTTTGAATGCAGGAGTAAAAACTTGCTCAAGTATGGCCACTTAGACCCCACAGGACTGTGTAGAATATAAAAGTTGTTTCCAGGCCCTGCAGAGTAGATCCAAGCTGCTGACCTCGACCTACTCAGTAAAGCAGGTCCATTTTTTTCCCTGGCTCCTCCTGTAAGGGTATGACACTCACGACTGCTATTTTAACATGGCAACTGCAGTGAACCCACCAGGAAAAATAAATTAATTCTTAAAAATAAACAGCTGGCCATAAGAGAGCCCAAGAAAACCCTGGCCTCTGCTCTTCTGATAGCCTAGGGGTCTCAATGACAAATCACCCTTGCTACCTACCCCAGTGAATATTCCCAGCTTGTCAGCCCAGCTAATTGTTTTGGAGTGGATGTAATACATCTTCTGCCAGGAGAGCTTTGTGAGACACATGATGCTGCAAACGATTTTCTGTTTATCTAATCTCTTCTCTTGCTGCTATCATTGCACATATATACAAACTCCTTTATAACTTCCCTCCAGCCACTGCTCTGGTTACAAGCTTAAGCAAGTCCTTGCTCATTTTAGAGCTACAGGCTTATTTAAGGAAATGAATGCAATAGCACTAGGCTGTTACTGTCTCTTAGCAGGTAAGGTTCTGTGCTGTCCATACTCAGCCTGCTTTCAATAGCAAAGTAATGATCTTTGCAGAAATTTCTTTCCACTTGACAGTTGCTTGGCTGGATCACAGCTCTGCTGCTTTTTGCTCATCTCACATGTTTAGAAATGACCCTAATTTGATCCAAAATATTGAAATAAGCTAAAAAACAGATCAACGTACCCAAGTCACAGTAAGGTACAAGAAGTACCTCATGAGATGCTGGATCCTGTTTTCTGCTGATGGGATGACAATGCAGCTAACTAGAAGAAACATAGGAAAAGCTGAAGAAAGATGGAACCTTAATACTCCATCCAGCACCCAATGCACATTCCTAAAGCAAGTGCTTAAGCCACAAGCTGCAATAAAACTGTGGCTTAGTGTGTAGGCCAGTGCTATAAGTGACCTTTTCTCTATGTTGTCGGAGAGAAATATGAGACCAGAGAAGGTTTTACGATCGTCTATAATCTTCCTATCACTTCTGCAGTGAATGATTGGGCAGGCAATTAAGTTTTAATTGAAAAATTGGAGGGAATAGGGGAAAAATCAGAAAAAATAAACGCTCAAGTCAGCAAGTCACATTAGTGACGGCAGCTAATGTTTCTAATATGAGCTTTAAATCCTTAGCCTCCCTCCAAAGCAAACATATTATGTATTATACGTAACGTTCGTAATTGGAAATATTTAGCCCTCCAAATAGAAGAAGTCCATTCATTTATTTGCTCAGGGCCTGGATGAATATCAGTAGGTCATCTTAGGGGAGATGTGTTTAGCTGTTGTTTTAGAGATCACCTGCACAAAATATTTGGAGCTTGTAAGCTGAACACCTTGGTTTCCTCCGAAAACAAGAAACAGGCTGAAAAGTATTAAGGTTTGTAAAGGTGGGGAAAATTAAGCAGGGCTTTCCTTGTTCAGCACATAGTGTATGGCCTGGAGCTACCCAAGACCTGGCCTCAGGTGAGCCTGCACCTCCTGCAGTGATGGATTTGCTCCCCCACAGTCTGAAACCTGTGCTTATCCTCATGCATTTTAGTTGGAGAGAGGAGGGAAGCAAGCTAATGAGTGCATGCTGAAATATATCCGCTATCAGGGAGGACATACTAGAAGAAAATCCAAATACAGGAGCCAAGTGGCTGAAGTTTTTTTCTTTCTAGGAACCAACTCCAATGCAGCTCATGCCAGTGATGATTTGCCATCTAAGAGCAGCAGCCTGTGTGAGACCCCAGCTCATGTCTCACCACCAGGTATTACCAGCGTGAACTTCCCACCCATGGTCCCTGCACTCCTTCAGGCCCAGAGAAGTCCATTGTGTGGGAATTTATTTCTCTTCATGGTTGATGTATGATGAGGGTGGTGGTGCTGGGAGATGAGAAGAGAAAGTATTGAAGTTGTTATATGCAGTACTCCCCTGACAGCCAATGAATTAAAATATTGTTTAGGGTTTTTGTGTTGGGGTAATTTAACATTATGAAATTACATGGGAGTTTAATAAGAAGACTGTTTTTACACTGGAAGTATACACGTGAAAACCTTAAGTTTGTCTTTTTTTTGCTTTGCATTACAAGGTCATTTTTAATTCCAAATTACCTTTTTTCCACACACTCATTCATCAGGAAACACAGTAATTTTTCCCACCATCCTGGAAAAAGGAACAGGAAAAAGTCAATATTTCTATAATCATAAAGAATGGAATATGAAAAATGTATTTTCAAGCCATCTCAACCTTTGCTGTGAATATTTTCCCTCTGTCCCCTTGAGTGCCCCAGCCCCAGATGGGGTTTGCACACTACTTCTGGGGCTCCTCATCCTGAGAAATACCGTGGTAGGAGATTACTTGCCATTGCAGCAGTTGTAAGGAGGACAGAGCCTGTCTTGGGCAGAGACTGGCCTGTGATTCTCTGCTGATAAATAAACATCTCTATTTCCCTTTTGCACTGTGCAACTGGATGGTAAAGGTTTCAAAGCAATGTCGAGCTGACATCAAAAAAACAGACTCTCCAAGGCAAATAAAGGGAGATTTATTTTGTTATTCAGGTTTCTCAAAGGCTCCTTCACTGTGCCCTTTCTATACACAATGGTTTTCACCATTCAGGAATGCTTTCATTTAATGTCTCAAATAGCTTTCTGTGTCGCCTAGTATCTTTCTTTAACCATAAAATAAACATCCTTTCCCTAACAGGTCTAACGATATGGATGTAGGGGCAGCATGACAATCACTGATCCAGAATATAACTTTTTCACTCAATGGACTCTAAGACATTGTTTCTCACTAGGCCAGCCTCTACAACCTGATTTCCCCATAAAAGTTTGCTCAATATAATGCTGTAAGTGCATTATTTTGTTTTAAGCCATGGAGAACATGACAGCTTTTATACTGGCACAGCCTATCCCCCTCACTGTGTGGGAGCAGAAGCAGCAGCATGCACTCCTGCACCATGGTGTCACCTGCAGCAGACAGGGCTTTATTCACACCGCTCTGTCGGGATAGTTATAGGGAAGGGAGGGAGATCCTTATTACTGGGTGAAATCTGTGGAAGGTTTATCTCACAGTTGCTTTGCCAGGTCCAGACTGCTCGTGGAGCAAGCAGATAGGCAAGATGGACTATGGGGCATTCCTGGTCTGACTGCAGTTTTACATTCTTCTCTTGAGTGTGAGGAAAAGAACCAGCCCTCCAGCACAAGCCACTGCCACTGGAGTTATTGAAGCAGGCCATGAATATCTCATGGTCCTGATGATTTTGTCATTGTTTTCCTTTTAACTGGACAAATAAGATGCATGTACAGTGATGATTAGACATCACTGTATTAAGCAGTAGACACTGGTGGGCAGGGGTGCCTGCCTGGGAAATGAATTCCTGTATAGTCATAATGGGTTGTGGGGATTTCCTGCGTGGCTGCGTGAGTCAGGGCCATCTGTCAGCAGCTTTCTGTGGTGACAGGCCAATGCCGAAAAGACGGATGGAGGGAATCCAAAGAGAGAGACCTTCCCAGCTGTAGGGGAGGCTGAGCTGTGGACCGATCTGGATAGATTTACTGTCTGCCTCATTCTTTTTAGGACCGATTGCTTTTCCATTTTTATTTTTTATTTTATTTCATTTGTTTATTTTTTGTCTCTGTACGTATGATCTTTTGGTATTATGATGTTCCCCAGGTACTGCATTAGCTGCTGGGGGAAGAGAACTGGAGGATCTCAGCTGAGGGAACTGCAGGACATCCCGAGCAGCTGTACCTCAATGCCTGACTGGAGGTGGGAGTGTATTCTACCCCTATCCCGGCTTTCAAAGGCTGAGAAGACAAATCAGGAAGAGGCCGAGGGAGCTCAGCTGTTATCTCTAGCAAGACAGAGACAAAAGGTATAGCTAAAAGTAGATGCTTTGTGCTCTGACAACAGCTTATCAAAACATTTATTATATCTCCCTTGACTTAAGGTGCTTTTTGGTGATTATCTGGACTACCCTACATAACCAATTCATTGTAGTTCAAGCATGCTCTTGTTGGTTTTGAACTCTTTTTGAACAAATGGTTTTAGTGGTGATTTATGTTTAAGAAATAGGAGCTGCCTGGTACTGGTGAGCTATCCTAGAACAACAAATCAGCCCCAGCAATGCAGTTGTTGTAATGCTGCTGTTTTGTGGCAGCATGGATTAAATATCCGGCCTGTCTAAGATTTCTGTGCTTTCTTTGTGGTACCGGAATTGCTGAAGCTGAGGTAGTTTAAGGCTACAAGCAAGAGAGGGACACCAGAGAAAAGCAGTATCTTTCATTAGGCAAAAGTCTTGGGTAACTGAAGGATCACCTAGGCTTTTCCAGCTATGTTATTTAGTCTAATAAAAGATACAGCATCTCCTTTCAAACTCTTGTTGTGGCATTTTAAAATAGGCCATACTTCTGAAGAAGGAGAAAAATTAGAGAGGATGCAGTGGAAAGCCACACACACTCCAAAAAGTAATCAGAGAATTTGTGATTGCTTTGCAGTATGGAAATTAGGGAGCTCAGGCTGCTTAGCTCATCAAGAAACAACAGGAGCCTTGCTCAGACTGGTAGGTGCCTTGGTGGGAAGAGCTTACCCAGTTGGGAATGGCTATTTACTCTAGTGGAGTCACAGTAAGAACCACAGCTGTGACTGTGGAGATTACATTTGAACTATAAATAAGGCATTATCATACTGTTGTGGTAGATTGCCCTCCGTAAGCTTTTCTTTACACTCAATATGACAGTAATGGAATGAAAATAAAGGCTCTGCACTTCACACTGACTGATCCTTTCCACTCTTACAAAGAGCGAGTCTGCAAATGACTTAAAAGAGCATGGGATTAGCTCTAAAGAGTCTGAAATCCTGCAGTGTCTCTGAGGCTAAGGACACAGCACATGGGACTCTCGTGTTTGCCATCCTCCTCCAGAGCAGGCGAAACACTGCACAGCCAGACACATGCCATAAATAATGAATGGCCAAAACAGCCAGTTGGAGACCACTAAGCATATGAAGGATTTAATGGTTAGCCGAGGATTTAAGATACTTGCTCTGTCCAAGAGAGTTACTGTCTCTTCCCATCCCTCCCATTTGTCTCTGAAGATAAATGTGTGAAGGCTTGCAGGCAGCTCTCATGCTGCAAACTGAAGGCCAGGTACTTAAGAACTAATCAAAAGATGTGATCATACAACAAACAGGTTAGTGGCTGACAGAACAGGCTTTCAAGAGAATCCAAAGATGTTGACTTATAGATTTGCAGAGGCAGAAGCAGCAGGCAGGAGGAACAGGATGTTTAGTGAAAGCTGGTCTTAGCTCAATGAAAGGCAAGCAGCTCCACAAAAGCAGCTTGTGACAGGCTGTGCCCAGTGCAAGGCTCATCTCTCTGGGGCTGTTGTTTCCAGCCTGCAAAGGGAAGGCCTTCAGGACTGCACACCAGGGTCCTGCACACAGGTGCTGCTCTGGTGCCCCACCAGAACAGGCAAGGGAGCTTGGAGAAACAGAGGCTCATAAAGAAAGCCACTGGAGCAGACTTCCCACTGGCTCTCTGCTGCTGGTGTTTCTGTCAAAGGGTGTCAGGTGCTTGCTAATTACAACTAATGAGGAACTTAATTACCCTGCAGCACATGGCTGGCTTTTTACACTGTTATGTCTCCTGGCTCTGTTCTAGCCCACACACATGGTGGGGAGGGGCAAGAGGTTTCCCTCTGCCCTTGGCATGTGGGGCCCTATGGGGACAGGTTGCCTCAGTCCCTCAGCATGTACATGGGTCATTCCGGTCTGCTTGCATTTGGCGGCTCCTGGATATGGTATCCCTTCCTGCTGGGCAGGAAGCTTCCCCGTCAAGGTATGTTGTTCTGGAGGGAGCTTTGGGTTTGTGCTGTGGCTATGGGATGTGCTGGGCTGGCAGGAATCAGCATCTTGGTGTTCTTCAGTGTTGGGGAGCCCCTACAGACCACATGAGTCTCTCTGTGTTGTATGCTCCTGGTTTGTTTTGACCCCAATAGTCCTGTTTGGTCTGTGTGTTCGGGGGTTGGAGCCAGCTGGAGAATGCACAAGTGGAAGGACACTGGCTTGTATTCTAACAGGCACATGAGCAGTGTAACACTCAGATCCTACCCCCACGTCTTGTGTCTGTGTCAAGTATCCATAATTGTATAACAAGATCTGTGTAATGGGGATAATGCATTTGTGCATGTGTACTGTGTTGCATGATTCCAGAATAGCCATACTGGCAGAGGAGTATGGTTGTGTGTTAGAGCTGGGTGTGACTTACCTTCAGCAAAATGAGTGGCTCTGGCAAAATGTCCTTGTCTGTTTGATTTCATATTGATTGAATGTATTTTCAGAGACTTGTTGAAAACTGGTGAGGTTTGGATTTGATTTGACAGGATGCAGCCAAGTGTCTTAGCAATTTTAGCTGTATTTTTCTTGACTGCTAAGAAATTCCCTATTCCCTGAACCACCTTATCTGACTGGATGACTAGCATTCTCAAAAAATAATTAAAAAAATAATTAAAAAAAAGTGAATAGCAAGTAGTAAATTAAAGGAAATGGGATCATTTCAACAGCAACCAGGTGGTGGGTTACTGGAGACCTGAATGCCTCTGTGTTAGTCTGATGTACAGCAGGCAGCTTGGCTGGTTCTGAGGCGAAAGGCTACAGGCCAAAGTATGATTCTAGTCATGCTTGTGTAAGCCTGAAAGAAGCCTTCCAGCCTAGTGACATTTGGAGAAGTGCCTGTGTTCTGAGCAAGTCAAATGCACTGCTTTAAGAGCTCTGTTTTGCCAGCGAGATACTGCAAGTGCCAAAGGATGAAGACTGCACTGAGCTGTCGGTGTTGCATAGCAGTGCATCGTTCTGTCATGTGTTAGGCCTCTTTTTAGCGGCTGGGAGGCCAGGGCTGTGCTGGGGCCTTGTTGTGATTCACGTCTGCATGGTGACATGGGCTGACACTGTTGTGACACATGGGCACAGGGGGAGGCATAAGCTTTTATGTACTCTGAATGCAGGGCTCTGGGACAAGTCTCAGCTGAGTGAACCTGTAAAATGCAGGGGCAGCTGAGCACCATGGCACAGAACAGGAGGGGAAAACGTTCCCTCCACAGAGATACTCCAAGCTGGAGAGCAGGGCTGGTGAGGCGGTTTCCTGAGCCCTGTAGCCCAGCTGGAGTCAGATCACCTGCTTCAGTCCTTTATGTTATTCACCATCCTGATAACTCTTTTGATGTTGTTCTGCAGACTGGTCTGGCCCTCCCCACCCTGCACTGTGGTGGGCCCACTTCATTTCTAGCATTTCCACTGCTGCAGGAAATCTCTTGGTTTCTGGCTTTGGTATATGCTGTTGGTGGAGGTAGTGCTGGCAGTGTGCAGGATAGGGCAGAACTCTTCGAAGGCAGGCATGTCTCCGTGTTCTGGGGCACCTAAGGCAAGTCCCACATTTGTTTGGTGTCTCAGATTTCCCATCTATGAAATAGAAATTGATAAAATAAGTGATTTTATGTCATAGGTCCTGTAATGCATGGTTTCTTTTGGGCAACAGGCAGTTGGTGCAACCTAAACTAGTACATAGACTGATCTAATTTGTGTAGGGCTAACATGAACCCAATTGTAGCTATGGAGCTCCCCCATAGTGCCCCTTTCTCAGGATAAACTCAGCCCATGAGGTAAAGGCAGTCCCCTTCATGTGCGTCATCCTCTCTCAGCAGACATCTGCCAAAACACTGCAAAATAAGGTGAGAAAAGCGAATCTAGTGAGGCCAGTTCAGGTGCTGCTGCCAAGGCAGATGGAAAGGATGGAGGGTACCCTGTGTGCGGCAGAAAGGGCAGCACACCAACATCTCTGATGACTTTTGAATGCTGAACTGCTCATGGTGTCAGTGGGGGAGAGATCCCACAGAGGGAACCCACCCTTATCTGCAGGATGAGGACCTCATAACCACTTCCTCCTCCCACAAACACCTTAATACTGCAGGAATATCTGCAGTATATCTGCAGGAAATGAGAAAGCCCACAGCCTCCCTTAGCATCACCATCGGCACAGATGTTGGTGTGTACCCACTCGGCCCTGGTGGCTTGAGGTTTTTAATGGCTGCCATGTCCCAGAGCACCTTCAGGTTTCTGTGCTTCTTGGTATGCCTGCAGGCTACGAGTGTCAGCATGGCAGTGACAGATGCATCTCCTGGAAATGTCTTTCAGCTATCCTGGTCCTCTGGCTGTGATGTTTATTAACAGAAGAATAAGCAATTTAGCTGGTTAAGAACATAACTCTGGTATCCTGCCTAAACCTGATAGAACGTGTTATTTGAGTGTCACCTAGTTGACAGGCGCACAGCTGTCTGTGGACATCTGCTCTGACCAGTGTGGGCCTTTCTTTCTCTGCTGCCCTGGGGCTTTGCACCCTGTCATTGATGATTATGTCATGTTACATATAGATCTGGAAGCTGACCCTATATAACATGATATAAAGCAATTCAGTCAATAAACTAGGACAACAGGGTGGATCTTAATCAGAAACATATGTGAATACATTTGTTCTAGTCAAAACTGTCCTGCCTGGAGACTTGCCTGTCAAAGGAGAAGGCAACTCGTTAAACACTGAGGTACTGCTGGGTCAGTGGGTCCTGGAGCCTGAGAAATATAGGGAACTTGAATTCCCTTGACTTACTGCTGTGTAGAGCAGAATGAAGAACTAATACAAGAATAAAGTTGCAGGGAGATGGTGGTGGTGGCAAGTAGATGCCAGGTTTGCATGACTGCATGCTACTATTAGTACTAAACGTTGTGGCAGT
>PPHD01023273.1:0-12523 GCA_002909625.1 Bambusicola thoracicus | reverse complement strand
GCTAATAACACACACACATATCTAGATACACATGTGTTAAGTCCTGCAAACATTTACTTCATCATATTTAGGTTAACTCTAATAATTTAGTCAAGATGTGAAGTACTTGGCAAGCAACTGAAGTTAAGGGCAGGTATATACAGATTTGAATACTGAAACTATGTATTGGCAAATCCAAGCATGGTATTTAGAATACGTAGATCTGTGAGTATATGCCACTGACTGAATCACAAAGCACATAGATTTTCTAGTCTAAATGCTATTAATAGTAGCAAATATATCCATAATAGTTAATATGTCACAGTTAAAAACCATTCTAAAAGCATAAATGAGAGTACAACAATCAAAAGCAACCAATCTTCTGGACATCCAAAGAATGCAATCACGTTTAAGCACATGACACTATACAGATTCTTGTTCAGATTTTATTGGAACAAGAGTCTTTATATAAAACTAGAGATTTAGTTTTCTAAATAATTGGCATCAGCCTTGGATTATTATCTAGGGGAAAGAAATATGCTCTCTAAGGCATGTATTAAAGACCTCTGCAGACACTATTCTTTGGTACATCAAAATATAATGTAAGCATTCATGCAGCTATTTGCATCCACTTATTTCTTCTGCACGTGGCTTAAGCTAAGAAGACGTACTTTCAGTGTAGCAGTTTTGGAAAAGAACAAGTTCTACAGAAGATGCATCTCTACCTTCTCTGTTAAGCAGATGTTAACCTTTAAACCTTCTAGTCAGTGAAGGAATTGATTTTATTTATTTGTTAGTTAGTTTGTTTGTTTATTGAAGACAGGATGCTACGGTAGCTTAAGGGAAGTATCTGTGTTTGCATCAATACCAGTTTCTCAAGAATTTCAGAAGTATGAATTCTGTTACCAGTTAGAGTTCCCCAAACATACATGAAGAATGTTTACCAAGTAAGGGCCGCGTAATATGCTGCAAAGCATATCCTAAAATACATTATCAACTGATAATGTATTCATAATCAAAAATACATTATGCACATTTTTGTAGCTCTTATACCAAAAAAAGTAGTGATGTCTTTCTTGCTCCGGATAAAACTTTATATAGCAATGTCAGAATGGTGCATTATCTGCACTGTAACCTCTCCTTCCAGCAGCTCTGTCTGCATGGAAGCATCAGACAGCACAGGGTAGGTGGAGTAGACAGATCAGTTGCAGCCATTACCTGAGTAATAAGCAGCCCCCATCTCATCCATAAAACAGTTACTTAAGCTTTACAGGGCCAATGACTAGAGGGCATGGCCCTTCTCATATACCCTTCCACATGAACTGGTGTGCCAACTCCAGCACTCTCCTTGTACATGTTTGTATGCCCTGGTCACAATGCTCCTGATTGCTAGTGCTCCTTAGGCCTCCCTTTTCTATGATGAGAGTTGAATGCCCAAACCTCATCAGACTGTCGTGAGAGTTGCTGGCTCCTGCCAGGCCACTCCATTACCCTAAGGTTTCTCTGGCTAGCAGAACTTCACTATACGCTGTGATCCACTGCACAGTTGTTGAAACAATTTGCTCTGGTGCAGCAGGCCCCAACCATGTGACCATAAGCACATCACAAAATGACTCCACATTCATGGCTATTATTTTTGTTTATTTGCATCCTATTTTCCTGAATGGAACTTTCTGATAAGTTTATGGAAAAATACTAAGCGTCATGCACAGTAGAAGTAAAGATAAGTAAAAGAATGATTGCTGTGGTGATCCAACCCAGTATGGAAGAAACAGGCATAACTATGAGACAGTGGATTGGTCACCGAACAGGTTTGAAACGTGGGGACTGGTCTGCCAAAAACAATCCATTTCAGAAACACAGTCAGAATCATTGGATTTTGATGAAGTTATTGTCAGGAATTGCCTATATGAGATTTTGCTTGTAAATGATTTTATCAGTAGCTGGAAGTATCTATCAGCTATTATCTAATTATTTCAGAATTAATTTAGACTACAGAAGAGTACCTAAATTGACAGCAAACATTACTGAAAATAACATGTATTTATTTGTTCTAGGTTGAATCTTAATACCCAGACTCTTGGTAAACAACCAATTCACATCAGGTCATTTTCTTTATTACTTACTGTAGTCCCTGAAGTACCAGTAAATACAAGTAGTATTTAAAGCAATCTGATCTAAAGCTGTATTTTTCTTCCACAGATGTTTTTATAACATTTCAGTGAAGCTGCGGAAATCAACTGTGGTGTTGATTTTTAGCTTGGGAAAAAAGAGAGGAAAAAAAGGTGATTTGTTTACCTAGAAAGGGAATGAGTTTGTACTAATACATGTTTCTTTAATAAAAGCTGATCTCACCTTGTTGTCAGACAAAAAGACAACTTTACTGTCAGTCAAACCTATCCTGCTTCTTTATGCTATGCAGTGTATTAACCCTTTAGCGAACATTATGTTCATCATATATGTAGTTCTAAAGTCCTCAGCAAAAATAGCCCTTTCAGAGAGCAAAGTCTCCATTTTCCACTAGCAAGAGGAGGGAAGGAAGTATGAAGACAGCCCTTATTTCCAGTCAGTTTGTTCAATTACAAATAATTACACAAATGAAGACACTGGGAAAACAGCCCTACCATTTAATCTTATTTTGGGGAAAATGAATAAAGTTTTCTGTAAATAATTTGTTTGAAGGGATTCTTCCACTGACACTGCATTTTAAGATAACCTAGAAGTATCACAATATGCATCCTGCTTTTTTTTTTTTTAACTATAAAAGAAAATGACAGTTTACTCCTAATTTGTAGCTTAGTGAAATGAGAAGATTATTTACTGGTAACAAGCATGGAAGAAAAGATGAAAGCGTAGATCAAAACCTGAGAAAATCAGGCTACAGGAAGGCCACTGTGATATAGTAATGCATGTACACAGGTTAAAAAACTGAAGTTGTGCTTCATCTATATTTCAGGTAAGTTTGAAATAGCTACTTGAGGGAAGTGGTTATTTTGCTCTATTGATGCAGGGTCTAGAGTGGAAGATGTATCAGGAGTCACTCAGATCCCTCAGTTTGCTCAGCCCAGAGCAGAGGAGCTGAGGGGAGGCCTCATGGCGGCTGCAACTCCTCACAGGCAGTGGAGGGGCAGCGCTGAGTTCTGCTCTCTGGACCCAAGGGTACAGCGTGGACCTGTGTCAGGGAAGGGTCAGGTTGGGTGTTAGGGAAATGTTCTTCACTGGAGAGAGGTTAGGCACTGGGACAGGTTGTCCAGGGCAGGGATCATGTCATCAAGCCTGATGGAGTGGATGAAGCACTCAGTCTCTCAGACATGGTTTGAAATTTGGGTGTTGCTATGTGGAGCCAGGAGTTGTATTCAACGATCCTCATGGGTCCATTCCAGCTCAAGATATTCTATGACTCTATAGTTCTATGAAATTAAAATGTAAGTATATGCCCCTTGAAGCATCTCCTAGAGTTGTTGTATACATGTACAGAGGAGACACATATATTAGAAACAAAAAAAATATTCCAGTTCTCAAGAGAATGAAAAAAAGTGTTTAACAGATGAAGGCAAAAAGTTGTCAAAAAAAGAAGTACAAAAATACACTGTCTTAACTGGAAGTAGAGATTTAGATAAGAATAGCACCATGAATACATTTAACTGAGAACAAATTATCTGAACTACATATGCAATGAAGGAAAAAAGAAAGAAGAAAGAGATCACAGGAGAATGGAATGGAATTGTGATGGTAAGGATAAAAAGTAGATTCTTCAATAACTGAAAAACTAAAAATATCTACATAGAACCTAAACATGAAGAAAAGAAGGTAGAGACATTAAAGAGTATTTTTTGTTACAATAAAAGAATGATTGACAGGATGTAGGAAGCAGATATCCTATAAGGAGTGTTTATTTTAGAAGATAAAGCCAGGTTTAAAAATACAAAACAAACAAACAGCAACAACAAAAAGCACACAACATATACAGATTTCTTACTGCTCAATTTTTGAGGGGAAAAATGGTATAAAACAAATAAGAAATGGGTTTTGGTTTAGAAAAGCCAGCAATAACAACTTGGTGCATGGTTATGACTATATCTTCTGCCACAAGTAGAACAGCACATCTGCAACAGTACATTTTATGAAACAACAACGCAGAAATTAAATGTCCAAAATTACCACAGACTATTTGGAATATGCTGTGAATGGACTTGGAAAATGTGTCAAATTATGAAACCCATCTTTTGTGGATTAGAACATCTGGGACACTGGGTCAAAGGCCATGGAACATCTTGTCCTTTCTGCAACAAAATATCTTCTCCAAGAAGACATACCGAATTTTATTGACTGCAAGTAAACTAACCACTGCTAGAAAAAAATGAAGAGATGAAGCCGGGTGCTTTCTTTGGAAACCTAGGGCTTCCAAAGAGTTTCCAAAGAGTGACAGAAGATTATTTCCCTTAACTAAAAGAACAAAGTGATCAAGAAACGGACCAAATCAAGGGAGTATTAAAAAGGCATAGATTCCCAGTGTATGCTTGTATCATCTCTTCCCTTCTCCAAAAAGATCTGGAGTATTTTCAGACCTTTCCAAAATCCCTAATACTTTCCTGCTTCATCCACACACTGCTCAGTGACACACAACCCACAGTCTTTTGTGGCAGGTCTTGCTGTTCAAATGACAACTTCCCTGACTCCATATCTCTTAGGCTTTTTTTTTCTGTGGGTTTACTTGTTTACTGCTTTGCTAGGAAATTATAGGAAAAAAACTAATAAAGGGAGGAAGGAGGTAAGGGGAGGAGGTGAGGCAGAAAGTTGTTCTGTCATAACTCAGGTCAGAGAAACTCAGTAAGGACAGAGGAGACTGCACAGATACCCTCCCAGAGTCAACAGCTGCTGATGTTCCACCCCCTTCTCATCTGTCCAGTCAGAGCCTTTCCCCCCGTGCTTAGGTTTTTGGCACAAATGCTTGTTTTGATGTGGCCTTTTCTGCTTCCTGATGGACCACTGAGATCTCAAGGCCTACAGTTCCTGCCCCAGTGGGTCTTCAGATTGCTAGTTTCTAACAGTAACACATGCTTGCACAAAGCACACACACTCTAGCTCTAGTCTCATTCCCCATGTTTCCGCATCCCAGCCTAATGCTAGATATTCAGAACTTCGCTGATCCACTCTGCTTTCGCCAGATCTCTGCCACCTCTCTTAGAAGACTTTCATATTAAGAAAGAAAGTAGATGTAAACAAAGGCCAAAACTTAATGGCAACAGCCACTGATGAACATAAACAGGCTATCAAAACTGCTCATATGAATCAAGATTACTCCCTGGAAAAGCTAATGGCCCATAATTTGTAAGGATGTGACCAAGGAAAGGGCTGAGGGTGGATATACCACCATTGCTCAGAAGTTGTAAAATCATAAATTGGGAAAGAGGTGGAAGACCAACATGAGGTTATGACCAACAGTGCTGCCATTGTGGCAGAGGTCTGGTACAGCTTGGCTGAATGAGAACAAGTAAATGCCTTCCTCAGAAAGGATAATACAGGGGTAAGCATAGTGTCTGCTGCTGTGCAGAAAACACAAAGGGCCCAGACACATGTACATTCTGGAGCCTTTGTCATGCTAGTCTTAAGCATTAGAGCTCTGAGCTCTGTGGAAGGTAAAGCACACTCACCTAAAGGAAGGGCAAGAATTACTCCTACCAACTGGAGTGTATTTGACTGTGTACCTGAGGAACTGCAAGCTAGGAAGTAATATCTTGTGTCTTTTGACTAGGAGTACACAAGATGTGTGAGGAAAGGCACCAATGCCATTTTGCTGTCACTTCAAAGAGAAGAGGATTCTCCTTGCTTGAAAAATACTTATCTCCAAATTTCTAAGGGCAACTTTTTAGCTTGTATGTTCTTTCTATTCCAGTAAGTTCTTCTACCTGATACTGCAATTACTACAAGCTCAATAGGAGGTCAAATACATTTTTCTCCTTGTGTTGTTCAAAAAAAAAGGGGCTTTGCATTAACCTACCTTCCTGATCTTTAAAGATTATGTAATGATTGAGAATTGGATCAGAACTGATTTGATTTTAGAATGAACCTGAACCCTCCAAACACATTCACCAAATGGTATTTTGATGGTGTTAGTGAACTCCTGATTTCATTTCTAAATAAGTATAATGGAATACACCTGTTAATACTAAACATTTTGTGAGCACATCCTCCCACTTATTCCCAGAAAGACTCATGATGGATTACAAGGTAGTATTTTAATTTCTTAACCCTTTCAGCTTGCTAGGTTGATGATGATGATAGTTTTGTCATTATTTTTATTACTCTTTTTAATAAAAGAAGCTTCTGCTACAGAAATGAAATTCTGTGATCAAAAATTCTCTTGAAGAATATTTAATGAATTCAGCTGCCGACTGAAAGAAAGCGTGTATGCTATAGATGTGTGAAAGGATTAAGAGGAAGGGAACAGTGCTTGACTTCCCTGATTCATTCTGTGACAGATGTTAGATTCAAGGAGGGGAATGTTAGAAATAAGCAGTTATTTATTCTCCCCACAGTCTCCTGAAGCAAAAAAACTGCAGTAGTGACAGCATTCACCCACACTGAAACGCTTAGAGATGCCAATTTGTGCTTTAAAAAAAAAAAAAAATCTGATTGCTCTGTTAACATGGAAACCTTTCATAGCATAATAAAAGGAAAAAAATCATCTACCTCCAGGGTCTTACTGGCTACACAGTGTGACACATAACGATAGCACATTACCACAAGTATTATTTATTTCAACTTGAAGGTCAGAATGGCAGATTTTTTTCAAGACAGCAAGACTAGGACTCATGCTGACCTTTTTCAGAAAGCTGGCTGTGGCCAGTATATTAGAATTCTCTATAAATAAGACCAGCAATTCTTGGCAAAGGGATGCATTTTATCCTGAACGTAGACACAGCATCTAGATTAATGACCCTCCCACCTCTCCAGTTTCTTCCTGGAATTAAAACTTTCACAGGAGATGTCACTAATAAAATTATGTTTGTGCAAGGTCAATGATACTTCCCTCATTCATTTCAGTAGCTGTACAGCCAGGAAAGGATGGCCACATGTTTTTAGCAATCTCCTTTTCTCTTCCTCCCTATTTCTCCTATGTCTTCCTTCATCAGCCATGATGTCTAGCAGTGCTCCTGTGGGTGTCTGCCTAAATAAGCAGAACTGTCCCAAAAGGAAGATGAGGCTAATATGACGGCAATATGCATGCATTTTCAGAACAGCAACTTCCTGTTCATATTTAAAAGCTTTAGATAATTTTCTGGGTTGCATCACCAAAGTTAGACATTGATGCATCTTCATAGGTAAGTGCCTATCATGAAATACTTGATTGTAGTTGTGATTTCTTACAGAAAATCACTGTTCTCAAACCCAGGCAACATTCCTTTTTATATCCAATTATTGCTTTCCATTACTCTTGGAGGGCACATATCATGGCTGTCTCCTGTAAACTATATTGCTTTATTCTGCAACAAATTTTAACATTTTCTCTGTAGTGTAGTTTTGTATATTTATTAATTCATCACTCGTGTAGTTTTATATATTCATTAAAAGTCTGTGAAACACTATCAAAATGTCAAGCACCTTGTGGCTCTGATTCATGTCTGCTCAGCATTCAGAAATTAGTGCTATCAAACCCATGACCTTTTAATAGCAGCATGTGCAAACTTTGTGGTTCCCTTGCCTGTCCACAAGCATAGTTTGATACTGTTCTGTGGTGCATTGCAAAGCTGTTTCTTTTCTTCTATGACATTTTCCTGACTGGCTGAAACTGCTGACAGTGCCCTGGAGGATCAATTAGAAACTACTTCACTCTGTGAATAAAGAAAGAAAATCTGAGCTCTTTCTCCAGTAGGAGAAACAAAAACAAAACCAGTACTTTTTAAAAAATCAGTTCTCCTTTCTGCATTAATCAGAGCTATGAACAAGGAGAGTTTTATTTTCAATTTCATTTCCCAGTCAGCTGACTTGTAGTCAATTTAGTGTGACAGTTTAGATCAAAATGGCCAATGATGCACCAGAATTGGATTGAAACATAACCCTGGACCTTATCTGCTCTCAATCACAAGCAACATAGAGTTGCTGAGTATGCATACCTACATGACATACCAGAATTAGTGTACATGCACAGAATCTCATGTCTCTCATCCCACGTCTTTTTAGTCTCAGTGTATTCCACCAGCTATTGTTTTTGTAAAAAATAAATGTCTAATTTGAACTAGGTTGACATGTTCTTTGCTGTCCAACTCCAGTCTTCGTGCAGATCGCCTTGCTACAGCATCACTGTATAGCAGGAATACAAAATGTCTTTCACATAGCGTAGCTATGTTACTGTACTTTCAAACTCATTATTTGAACAACACAGTGCTCTCAGATCTCTTGTATACAAAGTGTTCATGGTAGTGATGTGCTTCATATATCCCCACACATTTAACTACAGATGCGGGAACACTGTGACCGTAGTTCATTTTTAGATGGCTACTCCTTTGAACTTTAATTTGCAATCTCTAATATTTCACCTGTGGAAACTTCATAAGTTGCTGGATCCAGATGCCTGTCTGTCCTTCTGTTGCTGCTTAGCTACTGCATGGCATGTTCTCTTAAATCACTAGCTTCTGTACTTTATGTTGATACGCTAGTCTATAAAGTATAGCTGTTAACAGAGGATCTTCTTCCCCTTTGACTTCCAGCAAGAACGGAGGAGATAACTAGGGAAGTAGGAATGAGTGACACTTTTAAGTTGACACGGCATGAATCTATGAAGAGTAGCTACAAACCTTACTTACTGGGATAGATAGCAGGGTTAGGTCCTGGCACCTTACAGTGTCTCAAACACTATATCTTACTTCATCACATTTCTGTACTTCACAATACATAATTCTGTTTCTTTAATTTCATTCTGATACACACACACATGTGTAAATATATACATATGTATTACTGACTTTTGCAGTGTGTCTAAACTTCTCTTTAACATTTTCCCATTTGAGTTTTGATGCTGTCTACGGTCTGAGTGGACTTCTGAGAACATGATCAGACATCTACATTTTGGTAATGAAAACTAACCCTTGGCAGCTTAGCATATGCAACCATGTACGTGCCTATTTTGGACTGAACTATATATAAGGATAATGTGCAAAATTTGTCTACCTGGAGATTTCGCCACTGATTTCAGTGAACCGGAGCTTCCTTGTGAGTGACATATGGAACTTACCAAAGAGCGTAAACATCCCTGAGGTTTATACAGCCACTCAGAAAGTATAAATGAAGCATATAATTATCCTCTGCTTTAATCTATAGCTGCTTGAGAAGTTTTTCCCAGGCAAAATATCAGCAGGTTGTTTCTCAGAAGAGACTTCTGTGGAAGAAGGCTGCACTGAGGAAGGGTATGGAAAGACAGATTGTCAGTCATAGAAAACAAAGCAGGGAAAGGAAAGCTTCTTCAGATTTAACACAGATTTTCCGTGATAAAATCCATAGCAGTAAGGGACATCAGAGTGATTGAGAAAAGACATGATGCATTTTGAGACTGTATTTTCTTGAGTTACAAATAGTTAGCAGAAATAATGGCTGGTAATAGTCCTGCTCTGCCCAAAGTGGCTTGTATGGATGCTGTGGATCCTAGCTGTGTTCAGTGATCAAACCTCCTAATGTTCAGTAGCGAGACAGGAAGCTGGTCTACTATTGCAGAATTATAATTTTTCAGCACAATAGTATTTCCTCTACCCTCCACCTCTGTGATTTCTGGAACAGCTTTAAAAAATCTAAAAAAAATGAGTACCATAAGAAAGCAAGTTGCATCTCTCAGGGAGGAAACATAATTGAGGCATTTACAGCTCTCCCAGCTAGAAAATAAATAAATAAATAAACAAACTAGAGCACCATGAGTACCTGAAATCAGGTGGGAAGGAGAAGAGAAAATGAGACAAAATTCATGTTTGTTTATGCTCTGCTTTGAGAAGGTATGAAAAGTGATTTCATAATAAATAATTTACTAGTAAATAGCAGATAGAATTTCTGTACTCAAAAATATTCTTCAAAAAGGTACGCCTTTTTTCTACTTCAAAACAGTACTGAGTCACTTCCTTGTTGTTTTTCAGATGCACTGGAATATAGAGGTTGAAAGTTTAATCATGCAGTTTCTCTTCTTGTGAATCTACTTTTCTTTTTGTTAGTATGCATGCAGAAAAGTCTCAGAACCACCAAATTTTGTTAAAACAAAGAACTCTGCAGTCAAGACTGCTATTTTAAAAAACAGTCTTCTCACATGTAAAGCATTTGGTGTGAAAACTAAGCCTTGTCAAGTTTCCTGTTGGTCTCATTTATTTCAGATGAATATACTAAGTAGATAAAAAACACAGTGAACTGGAGATGCAAATTTTATGAATAAAAGCTTTAAATTTCCTTCCTATAAGTTTTTCCTTTTATATGCCAGGTTTTAGACAGAAAACTATTTTTTCCTTCTCCAATGAGCTGTATTTATTTGATATGGCATTTTATTCAAAGCCAGTTTCTGATATTCGAAAGAATCTTCCTGCAGACATTTTAAATTCAAGCCCAGTTAACTTGGTCTTTTTGATTTCTTTTTTGATTATCTAAAGATACATGACCCATTGCAATTAACTACTTCGGAAGGTAAAAATAATCCTCTTATTAGCCAGCAGCCACAACTACCATGGTAATCCCACTTAGTATACTACCAGAAAGTAATGCAAAAACGAGAAACTTTAGAGACATTTTAAGCAGCTAATATAAATATGATATTAATTCTCAACTCTACAGAATCTGTTTTATAGCTCCCAGCACAAGCACCACAAGCTCTAAGAGAGAAGTCCAGAATATGTAAATGAGTTGTACTACTGTACATAATTCATAGTTATCAGTAAAAAGACTAGAACAAAAACCACAGCTAAAATTAGGTACAGTCAGCCAAGTGAGACTGATTTTAAACAACCACGTACTATCTAATTATACTGAAAGTTTCCTTTGTTATTTCTGCTATAATTAGAGAGAATAAAAAGGCCAAGTACTCATTTGCATGTGATATATTTCTACAAACTACAATTCAAAAGTAAATTTGTCAGACATCAAAGTATGGTTGTTTACTCATTTTCATTTAATCTGGGAATGGTTTAGAAAAGGAGGCATATCCTCCTAATCAGACAAAGGCAAAACTTCAAGGTCTGTCAAACTGCATACTGCCCTCTCAGACACTGAAGACTGTTCTATTTCAGGATCAGCTAAAATGGGACAAAGGAAAATTCTGGAAATGTCATAGCCTTTTTTGTTGCTGTTATCTTTAGAATGAGTCAGTTTTGAGGTCTTTACATTTAGAATTTGAAAATGTGAAAGATGGAAAGAGGTTTCAGAGGTGACAAGCACACTGGAAACTAAGAGAAATCAATTTAGTTTTACAACACAACACTTCAAAAAATTGTTGCCACCAACCAGAAATATCAATTGTTTTCAATGCCTTTTGTGCAGCAGGAAAAAAAGACGGGTTGAAAAGCCAGGGTAATATTCCTGAAGTGAGAGACAATCTCTGTCAAAGAGCTCTCCCAGTGTTGCTGAAGAATTTCTGCCTATTCACTGGCAGTAGATATCTTTCTGAAAACACAGGAGATCCTAAAGAAGATGTGTTTCAATTTTTTTAGGCTATTCACATTTTTTCCTCTGTATCTAAGTTGAAAATGCCCTCTCTGATTTATGGGAAGTATACATGTACATATATAGCTAACTAGAACTTCTGCTTTACCTTCGTTTCCTCTTTCTAATCATGATAAATATCAAGATGATTACAAGCATTTCCTCCGAAAAAGCAGGAATCAATTCCATTAACTTCTGAAGAAAGCTGATTGACGTTTGTGGTATTTAAATACCATTCTCAAGTGTTGTTAAGGGATGTAGTCAGAAGTGATGGATTTCAGCCAAAGAATGTTAGAGATCATGGATACATTAGTTATTAAGGACTCTGCAGAGATTATCAAAACCTCACAGAATGTGTGTTAAATTGTTGGCCTCCATCATATTTTGCACTGGCAAAAAAATGGTAAATTGTTACCCCCTTTTCTTTTCTCTTTGTCACTAATAGCACAGAGTGTGTTGAACTAAGGGTGTTCCTCTTTTGCATAAACCAAGGTCAGTAATTACTTTTTAGCTTTCACAGATCTTCTGGAGTCTCCTGACTACTTCCACAATTTGTCTATACATATGTAGTCTGAGCATACAGTATGTGGTAGATGTGTTTTGCGACTAAGTAAAGACGTAGAGCAGTGAATTCTGACTTTATTACAATGAGACAGTTAACAGAGGCAGTGTTATATTGGAGAGCTGAAAGTAATTACCTTATTATTTGGAAAATGATACTTGAAAACTTTCCAATCTGTTGGCCAAGAATACTTACTTTAACTTCTGGACAATGTCAGGAAAATACCTGTCTTGTTATTACGGTTTAAAATCTCAACTGACTGTGAACTCAAGGAAAGATATCAGTTTCATGTAGAGGCTTTGTCGATTCAAGCAC
>PPHD01023271.1:0-12524 GCA_002909625.1 Bambusicola thoracicus | reverse complement strand
AGGAAGTGTGACTAACTCATATTTCCCTCAAAGATACGATGCATTTGAAAATTGCTATTGCACAACACTGAGTCAAGCAGAGGTGCTGTTTTCAACAAGCAATCTTAATTGTTTTTACTTCTGTAATGTCTCCATTTGTACATGTGTTCAGGTGTGTATCCCATTCTTAAACACTAACGATCTCAAAGTTTTCCCTGAAGATAAACCACCTTGTTGTGGCCTGGTTTAGTTTTGTGCTGAGCGATGTTCAGAGCAAAATGCATTTCATTTCTGAAGTTAGTACTACAGTTAGATTCATAAGGTGTAGGAATAGAAATGTATGTTAAATCCATCTGAAAATCAATGGCATTTGCTGTCATCATTGCTGGAAGAAATTTCTTTCTTCTCTCTAGTTTGAGTAGAGGCTAAAAAGTGAGCTTACAAGGTTACTTATCTGCAATTAACCTTATGAATAATTTCTTTGTCTTTCAGTGTTTCAATTATGTTTTTTTTTTGTGCGGTTAATATTCTTTAAACTGTGTTCTCTAATCAGATTCTTTTCAAAACGTACAACAGGCTCTGTAACTTCTGCCTTGTACTCCTTAAATGAGTTTGATGTCCTTCTATAGTGATGCTTCCACATTCTTATATTATAGCTACCTTATTACTTTGCTGAAACATTCTTGTACTAAAACTAAATATTTCTAAATATATCACTAGGAAAAATGCTCAAGCTTCCTCCATTTTAAAAAGCTGTGCCTTTTGAAGTACCAATACCTGAGTAGCTTTAATGAAGCTAGATGGAAAAAAGGACATGATTCCTTGAAAATCAGCATATCTGACAGAACTCTCAAATTAATGCACAAAATCTGTGGGAGGAAGTGAAAGCTTTCTTGTTAACCATAGTGATTTGGGGTAGAACCCACAGGAAGAGAAGCAGTCATAGTAATGATATGTAAAGGTGGATATATAAATGGTCGCTAATGAGCATTCTATGAAAGTTTTTTTCAGTAGTGAAGTGGTTGTGCTGGAATGAGGAGCTCTTAGTGTGCAGTGTAATGGTCACTGAAAGTAGTACTTCTCCAGATGACCTTCATACTATTTCAAGCAAGCCATTTACTTCCTAGGGATAACATTAGTTTGTGAAAGCTAGTTTGAAGGAGTGTTGGGTTACACTAGTGGAGAAACGTCGCAAAATTGATTTTTGTTCTTCAAAATGATCAGTGCATTCACTGGGAATGATCCTGCAATGTGAAAAAATGTTTAGTCAGAGAAAATTGGGCAGTGTTTCCTCAGGTGATGCTTTCTTACTTGAGATTTTTTTGTTCCGTGAAAAGCATTGAGCACGTTTTTGCATTACTGGTTTATTGATGTAGTTGCTGAAAGATGGAGTGCTGCATTTACAATTCTAATTCAAAAAGTTTTATTAGTTACAGGGAAGTTGCATTGATTTTGGTACGTTCTGAGGATGAAGAGGAGTTCTGAAAATTAAGGCTCTTCCTAAGGAGCTGAAAATATGGGCTGAAAGCACTGCTGGGAACATCACTGCGAAAGTTTGGATTAGAGTTTTTAAATAGTATGTGAGACTTCAATCAGTCTGAATTAGAGACAAATTATAACTTAAAATGCTCATGCAAGTCTATGGCCTTACCATTGTGAATTGTTGGTGAAGGTGCTTGCACTTGGAAACATATTTGTGACTGATAAACAACTCCAGGCTGCTTTTATTGTAACTATAAACTATGCTACAAACAGAAATAGGGAAAAAATGATTACATCTAGTAGTGTAACAACTGTAAAGGTACTGTTGTATTAAGTGATTTAACGAATACCGATCTTGAAGCAATAAGTCCACGTGCAAACAGTCTACACTAATCAAGTAAGCTGAATTTTACAGAGACTTAAAATGTATTAAATGAGCACTTCAGTCAAGAAGTGCCTAGGAATTTTCTTTGATCTGGTTATTATCTGTGTAATATCACACTAGTCTATTTCTCTTCTGCATTTTCTCTTTTTTTGTTTTTGTTGTCTGTTTGCTTTAAGTAAAGAACTTGTAGAATTGTGAACAATCAGTGTTAAATCCTGTGCCATTGTTGGAGGGAGGATTTTCTGTAAGATCATCAATGAGAAGGTTATTGTGAGAGCTGTGGGGGGGGAGCGGCAGAGACTGCTGCAAATAGACAGCAGCCGTGTGTGGGTACATACAAGTGAATATAGGGCATATAGGTCTGCATTTCTATATTCATGTGCGCATGCTTTTGTGTGTACAGGTCAAACTAGTGCAGAAAAACAGAGAAAAAGATAAAAGGGAGTCATATCTCTACATGTTGAGAGTAGTAGTGATTTCTTAGAGATGAGTATCTGTTTGACACTGTAAATATTTAATGGAGAAACTACAGTTTGTGCACTACAGGTGTAATTCTGGTGTTGCTTTTTGCAGGATTATGAGTTGGGTCAGTTTAGGCCCTGCGCTTACAGACATTCATATGCATGTAGACAGGCATAATTTCAGGAAAGCATTTACAATGCAGAAGCAACAGAAAAACGACTTGCCCACACCTTTGCAAGGTGCAGATCATAACTTATTCCATACGTATTTGCACACCGTGGCTTTTTTCTATTTGTTTCAGTTTGCACAACTGTTTAATCTTTTTTTTCCTCTTAAAGATTTATGGTACATCTGGTTTACTTACAGATGAGATTGGTAAAACTCCAGATCAGAGGGAGGTGATGTGTGTTGGGGCATTTTTGGGCCATGCTTGCGTTTCTGTTTGAGTTGCCTGAGAATCCATCACTGAAGAATCAATACCCACCTCTTATGTTTCTCAATTTAGACTTGCCGTTTTTCAGATGTGGAAAATAATACCAGTGAGACTTCTGTAGCTGATTAAAGTATTCAGAGGTCTTGAGTATTTGACTCTTCCCTTTATTTTGGGAATAGATGGATGCTTTTGCATCGTGAGTCATTCAGCTCTGCTTCTGCAGTCTCTGTACTTTTTCTGAGATCAGAAACATGCCGTTGACCTGCTTCTTGATAGTTCCACAACAGCAAACTTGATTCGTAACAGCAGGAGTGGAGAAAAAAAAATAAAGAGCTACCTCAGTTTTTCAGCCTGCTTGTCAAAGCTGTGAGTAGCAGGTGAAGGTCTGCATTGTGTGCTAGCAGAATGAGGAGGATGGAAACATATTCATCACGATGGTGACTCAGAGATGGACTGTCTTTGCATTAACGAAGTAAAATGATGGAATATAGCTGCAAGGAGTAATTATGCTATGCAGCTCAACCGCCTGGCTTTTCAGAATGTGCAAGATGTAAGAAACCATCAGGAAGGAATCCAGTGCAACAAAAGTCTTATGCTTGAGCTGCTGACAAGTATCTTCTTCAGTGTCTTGACTGGGCTGATTTACTGAGAGTCCAGCAGTAAAATTCACAAAACAAATTGGTACAAGCCTCGTATTTGGCCACTGCTATCTCTGACTGTAAGCTGCCCAGGGAATGCCTTAAGGTAGGCAAGGATTGATGTAAAGAATTATGGCATTAATTTTCTTTAGTTAAACAGCATACTGGGAAAAAAAAACACCGTGCAATGAAGCAGCACTGAACTGAATTTTTGTGTTAACCCAGCCCTATTTATATTAAGAAACAGACAAATGCAATAGGCTTATTCTGCATTATTGTGGGTTTATTTTTAGTTCTTATTATCAGTGTCAATTAAAGCATTTACATTCAGGGATTACTGCTATGTAACAACTTACAAACAGAGGTGATCCTCAGTTGTCCAGACTGCAAATCTAGTTAGCTCAAATTGCATGCTAGTAGAAACGCTTCCAAATTTTAACTATAGCTTGCAGTAAATAAAGGGCAAAACTTGTTGATTGCAGGCTCCAGCACCGTGGTGTCTGACAGTACCTTAAATTTAAACCTGTAAATGTTGCACTTTTCTACTTTACAAAGAACAAAAAATGTTTTTATTTCTTTTAAAATGATGTTGCTGGGGAAGAAAGGCCGTAAGCAGTTAATAGAGCAAGAATTGTTCATACTGAGGCTATCAGTCTTTTGCGCACTGACACTGATGTTACTGTCAGTTGACAGTGAGCTTTTATAGTCAATCTATTGAAGTACAAAGGGCCATGTTTTGAAAACTGTCATTAAAATGCCTCTGGTTTGTAGAGCAGCACATCCTTTATTCGCTTATAATAGAATTTGCCATAACAGATGAGACAGGGCAAATGTTGAAAATGTTAGCATAAGAGGAAAAACTGGGATGAAGTGCTTTTATTCTTGTTAATCCTTTTGTTCTTTGCAAATTAGAAGCTCATCTTAAAAAAAACAATGGTTCGCTCGGTTTGGTTAATTCGTTTATATGATTTTTATGATTAGAAGTTGTACTGCATTCCGGCATGGTCTTTCAAATGAGTTTCAAGCAAAGCGAAGTTATCTGTTAATTTGAGTAATGCAGCTAATAACCAATCACTTTGAAACTGCATGCCACCACTGCTTTGCTAATTGCCACAACATATTGATTGGCCTCATTGCTCATACCAAGTAATCTTGAAGTAAGGCCTTTTTGTTGTCCCCCACAGTACCGTCCAGATTAAGTTCTAGTTGGCTGCCCAAATTGTCTCTCTACAATGGCATCTCTATAGTTCTTCTGCGTTGCCTGACTTCATTTCCAGTCCCTGTACACTTCCCTTTTCTGCTTAAGCCAAGCAGACTCTTCAGCCAAGCCAAACTTGTGCCCTACCTACTTGATGCTTTGGAATCACCTGCTCCTGCTCTCTTAAGAAATGGCTCTTAAAAACTGACCATTGCTCGTGGACCCCAAAGCTTCAAAAGCAGCTTCTGAGGGGACCTTTCTAACTAGTTTCTTAAGCAGCCTGAAAGCTGCTTTTCACTTATCTAATGCTGAAGTTTTGTTGGCAGTTTTCTTCAAGTTTTTAATCTCAACTACTCATGGTCACTATGGCCAAGACAGCCACCAGTTGTCATTTCACCCATAAGACCATCTCTGTTTTCAAGCAAGAAGTCCAGGAGGGCACTTCTCCTAGTTAGCTCCCTTAGTACTTGTACCAAGAAGTTTGCTTATCTTCAATGTGATGTAGGAATTTCCTGGACCTGTTTGTTCTGCTGTGTGGTATTCCCAGTTAACACTTGAGAAGTTCGAAGTTGCCTAAAAGAGCAGCTGATCCCTTATGTTTTATAGCTCCTTTTCTTTCTTCTATTATTTTGGATATTTTCTTCACAGATGCACTAGTTAGGATGATAGAAGTTGAAAACAGAAATATAATATGAATGCTGACCGGCTACAGCTTGCTTAGGTTGAATTTAAATTGCTGATTGAATTGTGGCGAACTTTCTATTTTCTTAAGATGTTTGTTCTTCAATTCCTCAACAGAACTGTTGTTCTTTATGTGAAGTATCCATACATTTACTAAGGGCATGATGAGAGCCTTTCAAAGTGCAAAGCACATGCAAGTCTTAAAGTCTTGTTGGTTTTTTTTATGTTTTTCTAAAGACACATCTGTTTTCCGAAAGATAACTTATTTTCTTTGTTCTTTTGGTTAACTTTTATCTTCCTGCATTTTCTTGTGTTAGAAAAATAGGTTGGCTTTCAAACTATTATAGTCAGTTACTTCAGTATGGGTTACTGACTTTCATATATAGTAGGTTCTTATACAGTGTTATGGATATATAAATTTGGAGGGGTATGAGGGTAATTCTTTATTTTTGTTTTGTTCTTTTTTTGAAGTTAATTTGTAAGTGATCTTGGTGCAGTTGGATGGAGAGAAAATACTTCATGAAGTGCTAAAAATATCTACTTTGTGTAAGAAGAGGTTACCAAATGTGTCAGTCCCAAGGTTACTATGTGCACTTAAAGCAGATTTATGTCAAGGTGACAAAAAGGAAAGAGGACTGAATTTTGGAAACTTGTATTCTAAAAGTATCCTTGATTAATTTGTGGATGCATGAAGGACTATGTTGAGCTGCCCTGATCGTATTAGTGAGCTGTTGAAGAAATTGTACTCTCCCCCCACCACAGTGATCTGCTTCCCTGTATTGCTAACAATGGACAAGGAGAAGGTTGAAGTATGCAACAACTCTTTTGCCTCAGTCTTTACTGGCAACTACTCTTCATGTACCCCTCAAACAGATGGATGGTAAGGTGGGGAGAGGGGTGTGAAGTCCCTCCCACTATAAGCAAAGATCAGGTTTGTGACTATCTGAGGAATGTGAACATTCGTAAGTCTGTGGGTCCTGATGAGATGTATCCCAGAGTCCTGAGGGAATTGGCTGTTGTAGTCATCTAGCCACACTTGGTGATATTTGAGAAGTCACGGCAGTCAAGTGAAGTCCATGGTGACTGGAAAAAGTCAATGTTACACCCATTTTTAGGAAGAGTGGAGATCCAGGGAACTGCTGACCTGTCAGCATCATCTCTGTGCTGGGGAAGATAATGGAATAGTTTATCCTGGATCCATGCCAGGTGCATGGAAGAGGGAGGTGATACAAGACAACCAGTATGGCTTCACCAAGGATGAGTCCTGCCTGACCAAATTAGTGACCTTCTATCATGGTGTAACTGCATTGGTGGACGAGAGCAGAGCCACTGATGACATCTGTCTGGAGTTCAGTAAGGTCTTTGATGTGGTCCTCCATGAAATTCTTCTCTCCAAATTGGAAATAAATGGATTTAGTGGGTGGACTGTTCATTAAGACGAGGAACTGGTTGTGAGATCATACCCAGAGAATGGTGGCTAATGGCTCATTGTCTGGATGGAGATCAGTGACTAATGGTCTCCCAGAGAGGTCAGTAATGAGACTGCTCTTTAATGTCTTCAGTTATATTAACTTTGGGATCAAGTGTACCCTCAGCAAATTTGCAGATGACACCAAGCTGTGTGGTGCGGTTGACATGCTGCAAGGATGGAATGTCATCCATGGAGATCTAGGCATGCTTGAGCAGTGGGCCCAGGAGAACATCATAGGGTTCAACAAAGCCAAGTGCAAGATGTTGCACCTGGATTGTGGCAACCCCCACAATCAATACATACTGGGGAACATAAGGATGGAGCACAGCCCTGCCATAAAGGACTTGGGAGTAGTGGTGGATGGCAAGCTGGATATGAGCCAGCAGTGTGCCCTTGTAGCCCAGAAATATTTTGGGTTGCATAGAAGCAAGGCCAGCAGGTCGATGGTGACCATTGTGACCCTCTATGTAGCAGCTTCACAAGGATGAAGAGTAAGGAGTTGTTTTCACATGCTTTGCTGAGTCAAGTCTGAAACCACAGTGTAAAAGCTGTCTTAAAATCAACTTGACCAACAAGATAAGTAGTGCAAAGCAAATGTAGGCAGTACTTCACTTTCACCACTATGAGCTTGGGGGAGGCAAAGGAAGGCTTCCAAGGCTGTTTCATGCATTTCATTTCTATGCAGCTGTGCAAAGACACCCGTGGTGCCAGTCCCAGTCAAAGGAGGCTCTTGGGAGCCAACCAGACATAAAACAACTCCAAAATAAATGCTGTACAAAACCTTCTAAAAGCAAGTAAGCTGTCTGTTAGCCAATAATAAAGCCCAGTAAGCCTATACTTGGATACAGAACATGTATCTTGTTCCTTATATTAATTTTGAGGTCAATCTGAGTTTGCTAGTTCCTTGCAACTTGCAATGTTAATTAAAGCTCCACACAAACTAAATTAGAACTGTTTGCTTATTGAACTGTTTTGAAATAACTTCAGTATCCATAGAAATAAAGCCTTATCTTTCACATGACACGCCCTTCAGAAGAAATGCTATTTAATGTCAGTCATAACTGACTTAGTGTTGATATCTAAGCCTGTTTACCTGGATTTATATAGATTATAAAACACTTCAACACAACGTAAGTTAAAGACAGAATGCTTATGCTTCTTGATCCCGGTTGGTTTTATAGCTCACTGAATCAATAGGATGGCATTCATCATTTGCCTGCAAGGAAAGCGAATGCAGTCTCTCACTCAGTTTGTCCTAGAACAACTTTGGGAATTGAATACTTGCTCAGCAGTAAAAGGGTACTGGTGTGTAGGCTGCTGTGTTCATGTCCACCATCTATTGAGCCTTTTCTCTGCCTTCCAGTGCTTCTCATTGCACATACTGAAATGAGTTGTAGTGCTTGGTTTTTGACTAGGTAGACCTTAGTGCTCTAAGTTGTTATTCAGATTTGAGAAGATGATAGGTTCAGCCTCTAAAGCTTCAGCATTTTTTTTTTTCATTATTCTGGCCAAGAACTGGGAAATCAGTTATCATTTTACTCCATTTACAGAGAAATTACTGCCTGTAGTTCTGAATTCTTGCAAATGATAGTTCATTTTCAGGCTCAAAATTATAGTAAAAGCATTGAGATGTAAAATTTGGCCAATTTTCAACTCAGTCGTCTTCATATTTTCTAATTGGCATAGTTGAGGGCTTCTGAAATTTTCCATGCTTTAGTGGCTTTGGAAATGGCTCCTGTGTGTGTCTCATTTGAACTTATATGCCAAATGTTTTGCTTTGCTGTGAAGTGGAATGCTGTTTGGGGATGAAAAAGAATAATTAGGAATGTACTAATATGATCTATTTCCAAGACTTACCAAGTTACAACATGCTGTCCACTGGTACATGCCAAAATGTCATTAAAAATCTGCTGTGAGTTCACTACAGATCTTTTAAAAATGTTTAGATTTTGGAGTTTGGAAATTATTGATAAAGTACTGATTTGGGACTAAGGATGTGTAGTACATCTATCAATATTGATTTGATCAATTTTTATCAGTGACTAGATTTCTTGTGTATTAAATACTTTGTATTCGTGTCTATCAGCTGTGGGCAATTTTTCTGTTTGCGAAACTTTTTATGCTGTCATGTCAAATGTTTTCCATTTTCTGTGTGCTGAGACAAAAATCTATAGATCAGGTCCCGTAATACACAGGGAAAAAGGTATTGCTTGCTGACACCCATCTGGCTGAGAACATAGCAAAAATCATTGTCTGAGTTACAGGGCTGTGAGCAAACTGCATTTCATACTATTACCAAACTGGCTGCTATTGACATCTCCATCTAAAAATGTAATACTGTAGGAGATAAAGGTGTTATTTCTGAGAGAGAGGTCTAATCTTAGTTCTCAAATGACACCTATCCGTGAAAGAAGTGAAGGGAGTCAGCTGCTTTGTTAGCTTTAATATTTTAATTCAGGTAGCTCATCTGGTCTGACTTTTGTCCTTCACCACGAATAAAACTTCACTGATGAAGAGTCTCAAAACTCAAGTAACTTTGACTTCAGATACACATGGCAACATAGGGGTTCATTTTTATTGTCTTCCCAAGCATGAATTTTTCACGTTTAAAATGTTTTTCTATAATTGAGCTGTATACTAGATGAACTGTGAGCACTATGTCTATTTTATTTTAGCATCCATGCTGCAGTTCAACATTAGGCTGTCATGACAGGTATCTTTTTGATTTCTTTCCTTTTCTTTTTTCTCAAATGAATTAACTTGTTAGTGCTTCAAATTTTGGCCAACTACTTATATAGTGACCAAGCCTTCTTAAGTATTGTTCAGGATTTTCTTCTTGTTTGAAGTTGAAAATGTCCTTGAACTTCATTATTCACATTTCAAGGTGATTCTGCACAGATGACCTGTTTTCCATATGATGCCTTTTTTTCCTTAAAGAAGAACTTTTTGTTTTAGAAGTGTAACTTTTTTTTCTCAGTGAGGGATTAACTTTGTGAGATAAAGAGCTGATAATTTTATATTGTAAGCCTTCATCTAGCAGGTAGTAGAAATGAGTTACTCGTGTTTCGCATTGCCGTGTCTATTTCCAAGTTCTGATTTTCACTTGAAGCAACTCAGAAGCTCTGGGTCTGGCCAAGGTGTGCTCAGTGTACAACAACCCGCTTGGTGCAATTGCTGGAGCTGCTCTGTAATTCTCAACCATTACAGCACACTCTGTGACACACACTTAAAGCCTTCGATTTGATGGAAGGCTTCTGTGTGTCATTTTGGTTTTAAGACTGCTGTTCTCAGTCCACTGGGGAAATCACAGGTCAACACTTGATGGCAAATGGTCGAAGTGACTGTGTTTCAAGGCCCTAACTGTGACTTCTATCCTATAAGGATCTTCATGGACTTAAAGCATCAATTTTCTGAATAAACAAAAGGTAAAGCAAAATGCAACACAACTCCCCAAAACTTACATCCTGTTTGGAACACTGACAGTGCTCAAAGGGTTTTCTAACTTGGTCCATCAGATAAACCTATTAATATCCAGGGTAATTCCTTGATGAAGATAAGCAAAATTTTAACTGCTTGTTTTTTTCTGGAAAGAAAAAAAAAACAAAAACAAAAAACAAAAGAACACAAAAACCCTAAGTCTTTATAATTCAGAAATATGATGCTATTTATTATGATCAAATTATTCTTTAAACAAGCACAGTAGTGAATTGATAAAATAATAGTCTTCAGAGCTCACTGAAAGTCTGGTAGAAGGATCAGGATATTGAAGCTACATAGTCAAAGATTCCTGTTTATAATTGGATTTATGTCTGATTTGGTAATAGAAATGTTGATGAAAAATTCTGTGAATGTTCCTGTGTGTAGACATGCACCATTTAAATTACCTACATAACAACTGTATCTTGCAAGTGCCTGCAATTTTTCTTTCCTTTTCACATTTTCTGTTTAAAAGCCAAGGGAACAAATTAGGTTTTTTGTTCCCAGATAGAAATAAACATGTCAGTTGTTACAGCAGCAATCCATATAAATAACTTGCGTTCACATTATACGTATTTCCATACAGGACAGAACTATGATGGCTGTTTTTTGTCTCTATAGTGAAAAGGGTTATTTTAGCTTTTTCTTTTTTTTACAAATCATCCATTTTTAAGATATTTAATTTATTCTCATTTAATATTGCTTACAGATTTTCAGCTCTGCTGCTGTTGCTGATAAGCAGCTACTTGAGACTGGGGAGTGGCTGCATCAGCAAAAACTGTAAAATTTGTTATGCACACAACTGAAATGAAATTGGAAAGTATGTACTTTTATGTTGGTTGCAGGAACTGGAGCATTTACATGAGCTGTAGCATTATTTTAAAATGATTTTTTTAATGTAAGATGGAGTGAGTTATAAAAAAAAAAACCCTGTTAGTTCCTTAAAACAGTTGCAACTTTTTCTTGATGTATGAATGCATTAATGAAATACAGGACAGATGAAACCTGGAACTTATTGAGAGGAAAGAACAGAGTGATTTGACACTGAAATTATTCTGGGGCTGATCTTTAAGAACCTTATATTCCTGGGGAAAGAACTTCTAGATTTGAAACAGAAATGTTTCAGCCAATTTTAAAATGTTTCTTGGTACCAATTCATTTCAGTTCCTCATGTTTCAATGGGAGTGCAGTTGTGCTTCCTACAGTGTTTATCGGTGATAATGTTTCTAAAATGCCAATGTGATTCTGAACTTTTTATTTACAGCAGTGTCTTTTGTCTTGGATTCAGTGTGTTCTGACAACTGGTATATTGTTTTTGAATGGAATGCGGCTTTTCCCATCGCTCCAGGATGGAGGTGAATTTTGTTTGTAGCTGTTCCAGACCACTTGTATCAAATTCCTTTTCTTGATGGAAAGACTTTTTCAGATAATGACTTCTGTTAATTTTCTGCCTGATTCAGATCTTGATCATCTGGCCAGAATATCTTATTAAAATAGCACAAAAGTGAAACCAAAGCTTTTTCTACCAACGGTTACTTTGGAAGTTTCTTAATGCTATTGAACTACTCAGGCACAAACTAATTGCTTCTGTGCTGAATAACATGATATGCTGAACCAAATTAGTCCCTTCTATAGCTCCCATTAACAGTGAAATTACACCCCATTGAACCTGATTGGGTGCAACTGGAGTTAGAAGTTATGATCTACCTTTTTTTTTTAGGAACGCATTAAGGGCTTATGTTGGTCTCAGCAAAAAGATTTGAGTTGCTCTACTTTCAGATAAGCATTAAGTAATTTTTACAAGGAGTTCTCTTGGTAATTTTTGTTTTCAGCATTCTGGGCATGTTCCTGCCCTCCTTTGCTGTAGGATCATTGTGTTAAGCTGGCTAACTCTGCTCATAAGAGTGTAACTGTAGAAGTGCAGAGCTGTATGTGGGGTGGGGAAAGGACTGGAAAAACTGGAAGCATGAAAGAAAAGATCTTAATTACCAAGTGGAACATTGGGAAGGGTGAGCACTGAGTACTGAGGACAACACATAGAAGCAGAGCAAGTGTGATGTGGCACAGTGAGCCCAAATGACTCTATTTGGAATGTTGATAAAGGTGCCTTTGTAAAAGGCACATAACAGTAATAAATACTCTTCATGAATAGAACTTATTCTTGGAAAGCAGTACAAAGTTAATTTTCCCCCAGTTTTCAAAAATGATTTATTTTCCCTTCTTGTGCCTCAACCCCTGCTTACTTGTCACCTGTTATTAGTCTGGAGAGCAGACATGAAAAACTCTTAGGTACCATCAGTATACTGTTCTGTAATCAG
>PPHD01023270.1:2503-12524 GCA_002909625.1 Bambusicola thoracicus | reverse complement strand
TTTTGTAATGAACAGTCATTAAACATTCCCATGGGATTTAAAAAGGATGCAACTGGGATCGATGCAGCAATGTTACCAACATAAAGGTAGCACAAGGGTTCATCATATAAAGTATTAAAAACAACATTAGGAAAAATGCACACTTCTGTCATTTCCTTTTGTATACTTGATGAGCTTTTTAGAGACTGTGCTATTGAAATACTTTTAAAAATCTTTGTCCTAATGTCTAGATTTAGCATGAAACAAGAACAAACCTAGATATACTATATGTAAGATATATATATATATAACAATAAATCTGAGAACTTTCAAGTCTCAGGTTAACAATCTAATATGAGCCGTAAAAAGAAGTACTTAAGTTTGTTCTACATCATGTTGCCTGCAAACTATTGACTTATTTAACATTTATATTAAACAGCTTAATTACAAGTTAAACACTCAAATAAACGCAAGCCTGTCCCCCTTTCCCTAAAACAATGTTGGCTTCTAACACATAAGAAAAAGACATTATAACATGAATTTCAGAATGCATTCCAAAGCATACCTAAATTCAATTTAAAAGTCAGAAGGATATTTTTTATTTCAAACAATTCTTGTCAAGAGTATCATCGTTTTATAGTAATCATGAACACCATTTTCAAAAGAAAGAAAACTGTTCATCTGCATAATCTACAGAAATATGTTCCTGGTGTCATAAATAACTGTTTTCCCAGATAGATGTGACATTATACCTTATTTAAAAAAATAAAACTAGACCCGCTAAGATTTAAAACTTAATATAAAGGCTTCTGCCTCTGGAGTCATATCACGGAAAATTAAACCCATCAATCCCAAAGAACGTTTTTCTTTTACTTTACTTCAAATTCCACCAGAGTCAGGGAAAAAGTTCCTAGTAAATTAGCAGAGTCTTGCATATCTCTCACTGTTAATAACCTGAGTCCCACAGTACCACAGAAGGGAATCAGTGAAAAGAGCAACTGGTAGAACAGGCACAAGAAAGAACTGTTGCCTCCAGCATATTACTTGAGTGTAATTTTGAAGACCAAGGCTGCTGTCTCTTCTACTTCTCCTCCAGCTTTCTGCCATCACCTTTCACCACTTCTTACTCTTCAGAAAACAGTCACCAATATCAGTTTTAGAAATCTTTTTTTTTTCCTCCTTATTTCTTACTAACTGGATTAATTCCAATTCTCTTTCGCACATTTAACAGCCTGCCTCAAAAGTAATGTATCTGGACCATCCTGATGACCCATACATTCGAAGTCGATTCAGGCTTTCTACTCTGAAAAGTGATTTCTGCTCAGTTGGAAGAATTCACATATGAAATTGCATTGACAAAGTCAGTGAGTCATACAGAGGCATTTCTGACCAAAGGATTGGCACATCTGGCATGTGAGGAGAGACTGAGATGGCTGGGGTTGTTTAACTCAAAGATGAAGCTCAAGGGGGATGTTACTGATGTGCACAAGGGCCTGGTGGTGATGAATGAAGAAGGAAGAAGGCAGAAGCAGAATCTTCTCAGTGATACTCAGTAAAAGAACATGAGACAAACAGGAGATTCTGCTCAAACATAAACTCCTCTCTGTATTACAGTGAAGATGGCAAAATACAGCCTCCATCACTGGAGGTATTCAAGACCCAACTGGACAAAGCCCTGAGCCACCAGCTGCTGCTGGCCCTGTTGGAGAAGAGGCTGGAGAAGATGACCTGCAGTGGTGCCCACCTGCGTTAATGATTCTGTGCTAATTGAAGGTAATTACCGCTGACAATCACAAGAGTTCTCTTGTAATTCAACAGAAGCAAGAACAAAAATAAACAACAATAGAAGAACAGAAGGATAAAAAGAAAGCAAAAACCATCACAAACACAATACTTTCTAGTGAAGAAAGATTTACCTGAAGCCCAACATACTTCCTAAAGCCCAGTGAAATTGTTCAGATAACGATTCAGTATTATGACAAATGAGAGAAAATGAAATTTCCATATCTGAAAACAACATTCTCAGCTTGCTAAATATGGTGTTCAAGTGAGTCACGGAAATCAATCATACATGCTCCTTTACTTGCTAAAGAAAGATCTAGAGCCTATACATAAACACAGTTTTCTCCTCCTCATGCTCCTAAGATCTGGTCTGATCATCTTTCCTTTAAAGGCAATCCATCTCACTTAGAGCTATAATCCAAAGAACAAAGGTCATGAAACAAATACCACGTGTGAGCTGATTATATTACTTTCATTTTTCTCCCTTTCTTAATGAAAACATCTGAAGACTTTTGACCTTTTTATCCTATTTTGATTGATACAGTAAATTGTACCACAGGGAAACAAAGAAAGAGGAAGCCAAAACTAAATTAGATTCAGAAGCAAAGCAAAGAATTGCAGAAAGCACTTAACAGCAGAACAGTTGGTTATAAAAAACGAGACACCGTTTTCAAGCCTTGCTACTCTATCTGTACTGATGCACTATTGGAAAGAACCTACCAAAAGCAATACAACATGAACATTTATAAAACACTGTTTGCATCTATTTTTCAACAAGTCAAAGGCTTTCCTCCAAAGAAACTTATTTCAAACATCAGTCAGAACTTCTTTCTCTGTGTTCCAGCTGGCCCAATACACGGAGTTGCAGATTTCAGAAAAAGGAGCAATTTTATTGATTCAAAAACGGAAGTAGTTCTAATTAGATTCAAATGAGAACAAAGCAAAAAACATTCTCAGTTCCCTGTATGTAACCAAACTTATGCAAGTCTTAAAAATGCCTTCGGAAATATATGTAAACAGGACAAAGGTTTATCAGAGAAGGTGGAAATTTAAATAAGAATTAGACATAGATCTTTTGTTGCAAAGTAGAGGCTCGTGTTTTTTTTTCCCCACTAGGTTAATGTCCAACCAGTATCCAACACTCCCCTTAGTAACAAAGGAAGAATGAAATTTATTCAGTTGCCTATCTGCTGCTCCTCATCTGTGACAACAGCAGACAGCTCCAGCTCAAACCCATACATCTGTGAGCTTTTATCATCAACCTTGTTGCTGGCTTCTGAGAAATGATGATCAGCTGCACCCTGTATTCTTCTGGTTTAGAAAATCTCCATATCAGAATGAGAAGGCCAACTATCAGCATTCTTTCAAGATACTCTTGTAGAAAGTTGGGCTTGATGATCCCTATGGACTCCTTCCAACTCGGGATATCTTATGATTCCTATGATCCTTCCAATAGCCCATTTTTTTACCGTTTACAGGTTTTCAAATATGGGACTTGTTCAGAGACGGTATGTGAACAGATGTGGTCAGAATGGATGATGTAACACCCTGGTTTCATCTGATATCAAACCACTTTCATCCCGTACCATTCATCTAATTACAGCTGGACTAAAGGCATAAAACACTGAATCTTTACACCCAACTCCTTACCACACTTGCAACACTTCTAAAACCCACACTGACTTCCAGCCACTGCAACTGCTGTCGCTCCCGCTCAGCCCCCAGCACAACCTCGACCATCCTCCGGAGGAGGAACACCAGCATTAAAGACCCTCTGCACTCCAATCCCCTTATCAGTTCAGCACCTACTTTTCCCTCTCTAGGCCCACCACACATGTTGAAGTAACCCCTGTATGACTTAACGTTTCCCTAACTCTGTTTTAAAAGGACAACATTATCTCTAAAACGTCCTGTAATCACAAAAGCTGCCATCTGGTGGTAGGATTTTGGCTAATTAAATCAATGTTTCAAGATTTCTGGCCATCTGGTGTGATGATAAAACTTCCTTGTTACAGCGGAGAGGAAACATGCCCAGCTAAGCTGCATCTACTTATAAGATGCCTCCAGTTGAACTAGTTCCTCACCCTCAGAGCTCTCCTGCCAAGCAGTCCGAGACCTTCCCAAGAGGCACAGACTCTGCACACCAAGACAACTGTAGCTAATTTAGAAAGCCTGAAGATCAAATGGACAGCTCTCTCTAGGAATGAAGAATAAAATATAACAGTTAACAGGGACCCATAACTGTAATGGGACCTTCGATCCCACTATTCTCTCTATGAACAGAACAGAACCCACAAGATGTGGGCACTTGAGGGGCCTGGTCCAGCAGCACTCAAGCAAAAGGAGGGACGTAACTAAATCCTATGCGCAAATCCTCTCTTTTGCTGTCTGTCTTCGCAGTGACACTGTTGCCTCAGATTTTTTCCAAGTCTCAGAATGCATTTATTTCCCAACTGTAGGATCATTTTTGAGATTTGTCCTCGCTTAAGCATTCAGAATCCAATAAAAATGCAAAGGTTGAGATGGATTCACCTGAGCTTTCATCCAATTTTAATATCTTCACCTACAGCCTCTATGCCATGTTGAGAGGCTAAGCACTTGTAGCACACCCAAGACTCTCTCAGCGATGACATTAGATTTGTTTGGATGCTGCAGGGCAGCACCATCAGACTCCTTTCCTCCTTCACGTCAGTCACGGTCCTTCCACAAGCCAAGGAACAAGCATAAAAAGCAAACTAAAATAGCAAAGAGAACAGAAAGTTCATGGCTGGTTTCCTTTCTCTTCTTCCACTAGGCGTTTGTACTTCAACAGTTCTGTTTGTCTGCATATGCATTAACTTCAGCGCTCAGTAAACACAGGTTTCACATCTATAAATAAAATACACATAAAATATGCTGCTGTCTGCTATTTCATCTCCCTCTACAATTTCCTAATTGTCTGAGTTTTAAGCACCTATGTACTGTTAACATAGATCACGTGGCACTTAGGCACTTCAATACACTTGTGGATGCTGTAGCAAAACAAGACTGCTGTCACTTGGAACTATTTTAAAACTGAACAGCTGTTGGATTACACAACAAGTAACTTCAGACTAGTAAGACAAGATGATTTTTTCCAAGGCATTCATAAAAATTCTTTTTTTTTCTTTTTTTTTTCTTTTTTAAATCCTGTAATGGCTCCAACACTGAAAACAGATTCTTTAAAATAATTACTAGGATAATCGGTGGCTTATCTGAATTTTTCATTATTCTTTCAATACTTCTCTTTTGTGGCAGAGTCTACAGGAATTACACAAATATCTTCTCCTAATGCAACTGAAGGTCACAAAATGATAGTTGCAAAATTGTTCATCTATAGCCCCCGAAAAGCCCATCTGTTCAGGCATCCGAATGGTAGTCTTGAGTTTCAGAGATCAAACACTTGAAATTGTAAGACAGTCAATGCTGAGTATCTCATCTCCCCTAAATCACAAAGCATCTCTCAATTATAAATGCTCTCCTGACCCACTAATGCACACACACACACACACAAAAAAAAAGCTTCCCATTAAAAAAAGAAATCTCCAATTCTCAACACTTGGTGAGAAAAAGACCGACATTCAGTTATCTTGAGAAAGGCACCACACACATTTGTGCTTACAGGAAGGCTCCTCCCCCCTGGTTCAAAAAGCCTGCACAGCACTGAAGTGAATAATGAAGCTTCAGTACAGCTCAAGTCACAAATGAGGACCTTTGACAATCTAGGACTGTAGTTCATAACTATTTCCTTGCACGTTCCTAAGTTTTCTTTTAGAGCATCAGCAGGAAATAATCTATGTCATAGGTTACTACATTTTATTTGAGAACGCTTTGCACCACTTTTTGAACCCTTTGGCAACAGAAACATTTGCTCATGTTACATTAAATTAAGATGTCACATGCTATTAACTCCATGCTCCCGTGGTTATGGGATATTATGGGTTCAAGAGTCATTGTCACCAGCTCTTCATCATAAACGCTTATGTTTAGAAACAAGCTCCAGTCCGTCACACATTCAATACACACACAAACAGTAAAAACACTGAAAATATTAATAACTAGAATCAAGGCAGAAAGCATGAACAAAGCCTTCCGAATGATTTCTATGAGCAGTGGTCCAAGGGCTGCACAGCTGGCTGACTTTTATAATAAAGTTATTCTTAAGAAGAAACCTCAGAGTGCCTGAAGCACACTGCAGTGCCGGCTGTGTCATGGGCTGGGAGGCATGTGGATCAGCTCCAGGTGATCACATTGCAAACACACCTGGATAACAAACTAGCTGCCCAAACATTTCAAGTAATGCAAGTGTGTATTCATACTCCTTAAAAACATAAACTAAACTGAAGAAAACAGCATGTTGCATCACAGACAGCTTAATTCCCCCTATCACTGTAGGGCACTGAACAATTTGCTGGTTGTTATTCCTTCTGAGATTCACTGTGGATGCACTCAAATGGGTGTTTAGGACAAAGATAACACTATTGACCGGGGGGAAAAAAAAAAACAAAACCCACCGGGGACACCTTCCTCTTTCAGAGAACTTTACTGATAGAACAATCTTGGAATGACTTCTTCATCCTGATTTAAATTAATTCTCTGTTCAACTGGTTTCCAACATCAGTACAGCAGCCTCTTGTGAGATAACAACCAGAAAGTGAACACCTCAGGCAGAATAAGGTTTGCCTCTCCCCATCTCAGCACTAACCTGGAAGTAGGGTGAAGAATGCTGTGCTGCTAAAAAACAGCACTTACCTATGAAGAAAACACACTTGGCTGTTTATTCCCTTTTTCCAAGACTGTGTTTTAAGAGGGATATTCCTATTTTCAAACTCTTTTTGAGCTACAAGTCCACAATAAATGTTTTTGTGTTGCACAGTTTCACCTGTGAAAAAAACACGGGACTTTGGCCAGGTGATATATGAATTTAAATACAGACTTGTACTAAAAATGTCACATATTAAGTCAATTGCAAACAGGTTGATTTTATGGGTTATTCAAACCCTAAAGTTATCAATTGGGATGGCAGAAGAGAAAGAGACTAAGTGCTTCACTGGGGACAATTATTTCTGCTCGTTTTCTCTGTTTTTTTTCTTTTAATAGCTTCTTAAGCAAAGCTTTCATCTATTTCAGTGATTCCCTACACCTCTGGTATTTACTTATTTAGCTTTAAGTTCTGGGACATTTTAATTGCCTTATTAATTACCACATGCATGAGGGCTACTCCAAAAGTAATGTCTCCGATTTTATGTGTTGGCCCACAAAGCTAAGCGTTATGAGTCACCATTTCAAAAGGACAAAAGCAATTTCCAGTTGCTCAACTAAACTTGAAAGAAAGCAAATCCTACCCTAAGTGTGGTTAGAGGTCAACTCACTCTGCAGTATCTCTACCTCCATATTCTAACGCAGAACAACAGCACTGATATATAACATAAAAGGTGAACTCTGTTAATAATTCAATAAACATACATTTCAAGGGATACAATAGAAGAAGACAATACGAACTCAGTCTTTGCGCTCTAACACAAAAAAAATTAGTAGTAAATTTGACCTCAAATTAAGCAACAACCAGCTATCAGGAAAACTGTAACTAGCAGGAAAGCACAGGCTCCAAACCCATTCAGAGACTGAAAAGCTACAGGTGCCATTATCTTCCTTCGAATAGGCAAAATAATATTTCAATTCATGCTGACTTAATTATAGAGTGCTAATAACAGATCTGAAACTACAAACGTTTTGCGTTAACAGCAAACCCAGAACTCAGTGCAAGTGCACAGCAACATCTCAGATTAAAAGGCCTCAGATTTTTTCCAAAAAACAAGGCTATCCTGGTCAATATACACCCTTCTTTTCCCTAGCAAACCCCACAGTATTTGCATGCCACTGTTCATTTTACTCATGTTTCTTTGATTCTTTTCGCAGGAGTCAGTTTGCTTGGAAAGGTCTAAGTGAAGATTTCATTAATAAAAAGTTGTAGTACAGTTCAACTTACTCTTGGAGATAAAATTGCATTTAAAATTTGATACTGTCATGAATAGTCATTTAGTTAGCAGCTTTTTGTCTCACAACAAAATACAAGGGCTCCTCTGAAAGCAGTGCCTCCTATTTTGTGATGTTGGCCTATGACTTCAGAGGTGGATGTTGGTGGTATGGCAGTAGGGACTGAACCTTCCCACAAATACTCCATTACATGTTGTTGCCGTGCGACAGACAGCAACAGAGGGGCAGTCTGACAGAACGCTCAGAGATATGATTTAGCGGAGGGTTGTTGGAGTTATGGTACTCTATGGTTGGGCTGCGGTTGAACTTGGTGATCTTTGAGGTCCTTTCCAACCTAAGTAATTCTATGATTTTTTGATTGTATGAATGGCAACTCACATAGAAGTGCATATGAAGCCAAGGCATGGAATTGAAGTCCTTTATGCAGGAAAAATAGCACCCATTGACATTCGTCAACACTTGCTGAACATCCATGGTGACCAAAAATGGATGTGAGCACGGTGAGGTGGTGGGTGGTGTGTTTCAGCAGTTGCAATAGCAGGTCACCACTGGTGTGGATTTCTATGAGCACAACAGTGTTCTTCAGCTGAGAATTTGCTCAATCAAATAGTGTCTCCTTGCTTTTCATTTCTGAATAGTAGTACCGCAGAAATAAATAGGAGGCATAACTTTCAGAGCAACCTAAACTTTATCTAATATATACACACACATTGATGGCCAGTGTGATACCAAGCTGATTACTAAAATTACAACTACTCCAGTGTCAATAATAAGACCATTATATCTGTGCAGTTTCCTTACAAATACTCAAGGCTTTGGAAAGAAATCATGTACCTAACATGATTAACTGAATGCAAATCAAACTGCCGTCGTGGAAAACTGAAACCCTGTGACCAGATGAAATTCTATTTCAATATTTCCCCTAGAATCTCATCTGAGGCCCCAGACAGCCAGGACTCATCTGGATTACAGTATAGCTTTGCATTCTAGAACGTGACAACAATTATACTGCATTTCTGGAACATACATAGACTGAGCAGTTAGTATTAGATTGGTCTTTTGCCCACAGCAAAAACAATACCTTTCTCCTCAGCAGTTCAAAGTGAATTTACAACTAGCCGTAGTTTCTCTATATATATTCAGATGTATACACGATATATATTTTTCAATATCACAAAGGCTGGAAGAAGAAGATTATCTGATTTGTGCTGTTAGTATGCCTTTTGCTTACAAGACCACAAAGTGGCTGTAAACACTTTAAAGATGACTTATGCTATTTTACAGAAAAACAACAGATTCACACAATAAGAAAAAAAGGTATAAGGAGGAAGTGGGAAATGTTTCACTACCGTTTTCTTTACTTACATTAAAAAGTTTTCATAATTTGTAAAATAAAATTGTAAGCAACATCTCTGAATGTTATTAAACAAACAGCAAAAGCAAACCACAAAGGAGCTGAAGACATCTTTACAGAAATGTGTTTGATTGATTTGTCTAAGGCCAGTGATAGGGAGCTAATCAAAGTTTATTTATGAGAAAATGAAATGATTACATCTGGCAGAAGGAACATTAAAATGAACAGCCTCGTAGCCTTCAGACAAAAATCAAACACTCAGATTTGTTGACAAATAATGGAAACTTCATGTCAGTCTCTGGCTACCCTGAGGATTGCCTCCAAGTCCCTATTGCTTTTACTATTTCTTTCATTTTTGTCAAAAAGATTATTTTCCGTCAGCTCCTATAAGTGTAAAAGAACCCACATTTCTTAATTGGCAGCACAGACGCACAGTAATTTAGATCATCCAGAAGTTTCATTTTAAATCTGCAATAAACAGACATTTGGCTATACATAGCTGTGATGTGCCTTCAGAATCACTACAGCCGCTATCAGATTTCTGGGAGAAACCTGCCTGATGATCAGGAAGGGCACATAAAGATTTTCCTCCGGAAAACACTGTCAGTAACACACAAGTGCAAGATTTTCTTCAGTCTGTACATGCTTATACCTATGAATTTATTATTACTTGGGAAAATCTTGAATAGAATACACAAAGGAAAGAAAAACACTCAAGGACACTAACACGTTAGTGTGTTTAGAAAGAAACATCCTGTTTTTTAAAGATAGCTATTTTAGGATAGTCATTCTTTTATCAGTTCTCATACAAATAAGAAGAAGCTGTTTTCTACTTTAAAATCTTAATTTAAAAGAGGCACACTACAGCTTATGATTGCATCTTTATTCCCC
>PPHD01023269.1:0-12524 GCA_002909625.1 Bambusicola thoracicus | reverse complement strand
CATTTTAATGTTCAGAAAGAAGGTAGTGTCTGAATACAGTCACGGTGTCTAACTGTCTCTCCCTGATTCTGTAAATTTAGATTCTTCCCTTCTTCAGGTTCTGAGATGATTGAGGAATTGTTATCAGATTGTTGGCAGGAAGGAGTTTGCAGTTTTTATGAAATGCTGAGGTTTCTGTGCAGTTCACTGTTCTCTCTGGCAAGATTTTTTGGTTGTTTTAGTTGTTTCTGCTTAGAATGACTTGTGTCCACAGCACCTAATCTCTGACCTTTGCCATTCAATCATTCTAAGAAACTTCCATCGTTCCTTCTGCTGGGTTCTAAATCTGGAGCGTCCAAGGGATACTCTGAGGGGACAAAGAACAAATACTTTGGCAAGATTTTTGTATCATACTCTGCCTACTGCCGTTGAGCTCTTTGAATCAAGCCTGCACTCACATCAACAAATGCAGTAGATGTCATTTACCCCAGCTTGAACAAAGTTCTTTATTGATTTTTGATGGAACGTTAAGGAGAAAAAGGTAGGGATTGCAAAATAGTAGCAACAACAATAATAATAAAAATTAAGATAATGGAGAGCAGTGACAGCTGTAATACTTCTTAGTTGTTGGGCATTCCCATCTGTATCTTGAGTCTTAAGTGCATGGGCAGAACATATCATCTTATGTCATTGTCTTGTGCCATTGTCTGTGCATAATATAGAGGGTGTGTCTGTGAGGTTCTGATGGGATATACCCCATCTCTGTCAGAAGAGCTGCACTGGGTGAGTAACTGGCTGGAGAATTTCAAAAATAATCATGTTCCACTGGAATGGTAATTGTTGGGCTGCCTTTAAACCAATTTATTTAATCTTTAAAACTTGTGATCAAGATTTGCAATATTTTCAGTGATGTCTTCGATGTCAGAATTTAGGAGGCTAGTTCTGAAACTTGAAGGTGAAATTTGCTAATGACTCTAAACTGGGAGACATTGTCAGTGCAAAAGAAGTAGTTCTGGAAGGCATGGTGTTCATGAAGGAATTCTGCTATAAAATAGTTGTCAGTTGATTTCAAACATCATTAAAAGCAAGGTTTATTATTTGATAATAAAAATCAATAAAAGTCTTGTACTTAATGTGACGTGACTAAGTGGCAAAAAGCTGTGGGTGCTCCATCCCTGGAGGTGTCCAAGGCCGTGGATGGGACTTGGGCAGCCTGAGCTGGTGGGTCTGCAGGGGGGTTGGAACTAAATGATCTTTAAGGTCCCTTCCAACCCAAGTCCTTCTGTGATTCTGTGAAAAGGTGACCAAGTAATGGTTAGGCTTGAAATTAGAAAGAGATGAATTAGAAAGAGAAGAAGTAACAAAGACTTTGTTTATTAAATTGTGTGTTCAGGAGTTTCTGTTTGGCACAACGTGATACAGGCACATGAGATGTGGACTTCTGTGTTGCTGCCAGCTCAGTGACCCTATGGCTCAGCGGGTACTCCATTAAGTACTACTAAGGTTTTTGAAAAGATCTCTTAAATCTCCCCATGGGAAATGTCTGTGCAAGCCATTTACAGAAATGTTGTAGGCAAAACAGAATCTGTGACAGTTTAAATTTAAACAAACAATGTACAGAGAGAATTTTTTTAGGAATCTTCTCATCTTTAGTTGTCGAATGTGACGTTTTCAGTTAAAATAAAAAGCCAAAAAGCTTACAGTTTCCCTAGTGTGAGGAGGTCAGTCTGGGCAGAGGTCTGTCCTCTGATTCGGAGGTGATCATAGACCGGGAGTGTTGACTTATGGCTTACATTTGTCTTGCTGGCCTTACCCTTAACAGGTGTGTTGATCTTGCAGTCACTTGACCTTTGAGGGTCACCTCAGAGTCAGCAGGCTTTGGGTGGAACCGCATCCTTCTGAGTGTTCATGAATTTGATCCTAGGAGTTCCAGCTGTTTTCCTTTCTGGGAGCTCTTATGCATTGTTATTGAGAGGACTGAATTGGCAGTGGTGCCACACCAATGTTTTACTGTATTCCTGATTGGCTTCTTGGCTGAATAGTTGCATGCTATCAGAAATGGTGCCAGCAGTCTTACCATACTATACTACTTGCAACTAGTTTGGGCTGAATCAAGCTGCTGAGGTAAAAGGCTTATGATTTTCAACATGAACAGGCAAAATGTGCATGCAACGCACAAGATCTTTGGCAGATCTGACTGTATTCTGCAAGTCAGGTCTAGGGTTACTGATTGTGACAGCTGTGAAGGCTGACACCTGATTGCAGTTTACTCTGTAAGCTGTTTTTAAGGGCCCAGTTGCAGAAAGGGAGACTCGTATTTGCCGTTGTCCTAAGGGTTGCTTGGCCTGGTAGATTCCTCAGAGGGATGGCAGGGGTGGGAAGGGGGGATTGTGCCACCTGAATGCAGGTTGGAGGGGCAGGAAGGATCGGAGTCGGCCTCATCAAGTAGGAAGTCTGAAGCACAAGCAGAAATTTGGAGACTTCCGAGAGGAGGGAATGGCACAAACACGGCTGGATCTTAGAGATTAAAAAAAGAGAATTCTCTGTGTCTCCCTGAAAGGTTATCCTACAGAGTCTTCTACACCCAGCAGGTTACTGAGAGTTGCTGGACTAAGGGTAAGCCTAAAGAAACAAATCATCACCAACGACAATTTAGCAGAGAGAAGGAGTTGCCAGGGTAAAAAGAAGAATGGGGATAATGCCATTAGAAATCAAAAGGAGAATAAAACTGAAATATCACCAGAGCATCCAGAAAGAGCTATTAAGAAAAAAGACTGCTTTTGTAGATAGATAGAACTGGAATTGCGATGTGTTTGATTAAAGTGCAATGGAATAAAAAAAGAGGGCTAGGAAGCATGGATGTGCCAGTGTGGATGTCCGGGCAGGAGGGTATTGAGGATTATACTAGACTGCACGGTGGTGGAGGTAAGATGAGGTACAGGGCATGTAATTTGCAGCATTAGCTGGATTCCTGAATGCTATTTACAAATCTGAACTGATTCAACTATGAAAGATGTGCATATAGTAGGAGATGCACAATTGAATTCTAGCAATCTAGCTAGTATCTAGAAAGAAAGGGCATTATATGGTGCTTTTCTTACAATGGCATTTCAAATATCTAAACCAGAAGTACAGAATCTGTAGCCCTCATAGATTTGGCCCTGCAGCCTTCTGTCTTTCTCTACTTACAACATATTCATATACATGCAAATTCTCTACTGAAAGTCTTTTCTGTGGCTGCCTTGAGTCCTGGACTTAACCTAGATATGTGCTTTTCTCTTTTTGTGTAACAGCAAAAGCGGAAGCTGAGACTTTATATCTCCAACACATTTAATCCTGCAAAATCTGACGCTGATGACTCTGATGGCAGCATCGCATCATGGGAGCTTCGCGTGGAGGGGAAGCTCCTGGATGACGTATGACTTGCTTGTGCTTCAGTGGGGCCAGCAAAGAGAGATTGCCCTGTAGGGTGATGGGCTTTACTGGGAGCATTCACTCAGTCAGGACATCTCTAAATGGCAGCATTGGTTTATTGCTGCTAGAAAAGCAGTATGTCCAGCAGGAGTGAGGGACACAACCGTAATGGCCACATTGGGGAAGGCAGCAGGAAACAGAGCAGACTTAAGGATAGAACAGGTAGGATGATATAGAAAGAATACTGCTTCAAAGAAATGACAGGATCCAGGCCATGAGAGGGGTGACAAGTCAGACCTACCACAGGCCACTGCATCTTGTGAAGAGTAGGACAGCGAGGAGGAGAGCATTGTTCATTTTATTGGGGAGTGCAAGAGGATGTATGGATGGTCAGAGCAAGGATAGAAGAAAAGTTTTATTAACTGAAGCAATCAGAAACATCTGTGATGGCTTTGCTTTCATTTGTGAAGACTGGGCTTCACAAGCTAAGTGTTTCATAAGATAAACAGATGGAGAAAGCAAACCATTCAATACATGTCTCTCCGGCGATAATATTGCATGAATCAGAATCTTGCTAGAAAATGAAGGGTAAACAAACTGCAGCATCTGGAAACTGAAGTTAGATGAATTCAGATTAGAAATTAGAGTGTGTGATGTAATAACAAAAAAAGAGAACTTTGGTATTGGAAAAAAACTTGCCAGTATCATGTCATCTCAGTTACTGGCAAATTTTAAATTGAAGGAAGATGTACTTCCAAGTAACTTCCAGTAAATAAGGATAAAGTCATTGAAACCTCATCTGGAGCGCGGCATCCAGATATGGAGTCAGTACAGGAGAGATATGGACCTGCTGGAGTGCGTCCAGAGGAGGGCCACAGAGGTAATCCAGGGGATGGAATGCCTCTCCTACGAGGACAGGCTGAGATGAGAGATCTGGGGCCGTGCAGCCTGGGGAAGAGAAGGCTCTGGGAAGCCCTGAGAGTGGCCCTGCAGTTTCTAAGGGGCATTTGTAAGAGGGAAGCAGACAGACTGTCTGCTGTGATAGCGCAAGGGGAAATGGTGTCAAACTAAAGGAGGGGAGATTTAGACTGGAAATTAGGAAGAAGTTGTTCGCAGTAAGGGTGGTGAGGCACTGGCACAGGTTGCCTGGAGAGGACGTGGATGCCCCATCCCTGGAGGCGTTTGAGGTCAGACTGGATGGGTCTCTGAGCACCTGATTGAGCTGTAGGTATCTCTGTTCACAGCAGGAGAGCTGGATCTGATGGTCTTTAGAGGTCCCTTCCAACTCAAATGATTCCGTGATCGAAAGAAATACTGTGGAGTGTATTGTCCAGAAAGTGAGATTATCTGGTTGTAGACCTCCCAGCTTTTAATTAGACAACGTGAACTATAGAGTAAACAGCAAATACTGCTAATTAGATGAAAAGACAAAATGTAAAAGGAGATACTGAGTGTATGACTAATCTGTAAGACTTGCCGCTATTTGAGAATTTAGGCCAAGAATTTGGAATTTATGAAAAAATACAAACTTAAAAGGCATGCAGTGTCCTTGTTTACAGTGCAAGAGTTCATTAACATAAGCTTAAGAGAGTCGAGGAAATTTTTTCCCTTACTGCGTACTGTTCTACCACTGCTAGATTTTTGCATATTTCCCTGCATTTGTCAGAGGGAAAACTTGATTAGGTTGGTCACACTTGTGATCTATATGAGAAAAGAGCCTGAGAAGAAAGCACATAACACAGGCTATTATATGCAGTCTAAAACAGTTATGTTTCTTCTGCTTATACAGCTCAGCAAACAGAAACGAAAGTTTTCATCCTTTTTCAAGAGTTTAGTCATTGAACTGGATAAAGATCTTTATGGACCTGACAACCATCTTGTGGAGGTAGGAAATTAATGCACCTTTGCATACATACCCTGTACTAACACAGATAATCAGCTACGTGCCCTTACCTTCCTTGTTTAAGTTACGTTGAATTTATTATCTCAGTTATGGTGTTTTCAGAGGTTTCAAAATGTCATTCTTTTTTGGAATGCTTACTAACAGAATCCATATAGTATGCAAACATAGCTGTAGTAGTGATGTATTTTGCCTCTTAGAAAAAGAATGCATGTAATGAAAAAAGAAAAAAAAAAAAAAAGTGTGTGCACGTTTCTGCTGACAGGTGAAGCATACCAGCATCCAAACAGGTTGTATGCTAAAACAGCCTTGTGAGGGCAGAGCAAGAAATGATGAGGGTTTTTTGCTTGGTTTGGTTTGTTTTTTATGTGCAAGATTTCTGTGGGCTTACTGCTTGTCTTGTTTTTGCTTGGAGCACTGTGCAAGGTGCACCACTGATGGGCACACGGAGTTTTCTGCATCAGTGAAAGAAAGACTGACTGTGTTATTTTTTTGGCAGTGGCACAGAACTCCCACAACTCAGGAGACTGATGGCTTCCAGGTGAAAAGACCTGGTGATGTCAGTGTGCGGTGCACGTTACTCCTAATGTTGGATTACCAGGTCAGTGTATGCTTTTGTCATGGAAAATGCAACAGAGTGAATTCATCCCACCACATTCGTCAAGAAACAATAAATGTGGACACAGAATGTCACATTGTCCAAGGAGATTATAACTATACCAAGCTGCCAGATTATTTAAAATATTAAGAGGACACGTCAAATGAGTTTCTGCTGTCGTCTGGCATAATGTTGTTCTTGGCATGATGATGATTAGTATCACCTGCAGAAAGCATATATATTGTCTCTTCAGACCTCTTGCTTAATAGTTAGATAAGATGCACATGAAGGGGAGGTTTCCTGTATGCTACATTTCAAAGGAATGGCTGTTGCTGGAGGTACCTGAACCAGCTGTGCAGCTTTGGCAGTGTATCGTCAGAGCAGACCACACGGCTTTGTGAGGTGGTTAAATTCTGTTACACTGTCACTCTCATCTGGCATAAAACATTGCCCTGCATGGGACAGACTTCTCATTACTCTCAAGGCTGTTTCAGCATTCCTGCTTCCTCTCTTTTATCAGTAGTAGTTCTATATTAGAAGTGCCTGCACTGAGCATGCATACAAAATAAGAGATCCACTTCAGAGCTCTCTTCCAAATCAGTTTCCTGATTCCAGTCACAGGAAGCAGACAAAACAAAACAAAAAAGGAAAAGTTAGATTCGTTTTCCTAGAATAGAGAATTGCATTAATTTTGGAGTGTATGACCTAACCGAGATGCTGATATAGTGGCAATCCTTACTGTTAGGAAAATATAATTAGAGTTTGTTATGATCACCATTAGTATAAATTTATGCTTTTAAGTATGTTTTCTTACCCTGAAGTTTTGTCTTGTTATAAATCTGACTTTGGGTGACCTGAAACCCAACAGTGTAATCCTTGCAGAAGAATGTGGCAAATATTAAATATGAATATGTGTGCACTTGAAGAGGCACCAGACACCAGGGTACTTAAAGAATGTGTATTACTGAAGATGTAAAGCAGGGTAATTGAAGAGAAGAAATAGGTTCCATTGACAAGTTGTAATCAGGTATATTTTCTGATATGCAGCAGAATTTTGGGAACGTGTCTGAGAAAAAGAGTTCCAAGGGAGATTGTTGATGGGAGGCAGCTGATCGATTATTAGAAATAGCAGAAGTATCATCTTGAATTCGTGCTCTCAATTTGCAGCTAGCCTCCAATAGGCAGGATCAAACCTCCAGTAGTTCTGAGGCAGGATCATTCTTCTTTGTCTTCCACTCCCGAAAGCCAAATTGTGCATAAAAAGTGAAGAGAAAATCTCTTTCCTGGCTCTGCATGCAACTCGTTATCTAAAGCACGTGGTACAGGAAGCCTGTTTGCATAGCACATGTACAGTGTCCCTCTTTCTTTTCAAACACCAGGCATAGTTATTCTGTGGTGGTGGTGCACATCTGAGCAATTTCTATTTATGCGACGTCCACCATTGAAAGAAGTGCTTCACCTGTGGAATAAAGTCCTCAGAAAATTAAAGCTAAAACTCCATCTGTGCAGGTGTCTGCTCTTCTCTCTGTTGCCATCTCTCTCCTTTTCATTTTGTGGCAGCCTCCACAGTTTAAATTGGACCCACGATTAGCCCGTTTGCTGGGGATACACACGCAGACCCGATCAGCTATCATCCAGGCTCTCTGGCAGTACATCAAAACAAATAAGCTGCAAGATTCCCATGATAAGGAATACATTAACTGTGACAAGTACTTCCAACAGGTAATTCCTTTTTAGACACGGTATCTCTTTCAAGGCAATCTATAATATCCATCTGCAAATTGTGGATGGAACAAAATTTCTGAATTTTCTCTTAATAATTTGCAGTCTTCGGTACTGAATGGCTTTCAACAGACATTACAACTCGTAATATAATGAAAGTAAACACCTCCCCATTTGCCAGTGTTGCCAAGAATCTGACGGTTTATGACCTGCACAAAAGTTGTAGCCTTTCCAGGAAGGAAAGCTATTCTTCCCTGTCTTGATTTATAGTTGTTTTGTTGTTTTTCCCTCAGCGTAAGATGGTATCTCAGTAACGTGATAAAGTCCGCTGCTTCTGAATACCGGATGATATGTAGAGCCTTTTCCATCCCTTCTTTTCCTCTGTCTATGAGAGGCAGAAGACATGAAAGATATGATTAGAAAAGCAAACTTTTTCCTAAATCTCCTTCAAATTTTAAGATACTCTCAGTGATCTGCATAGTGTTTTCAAAGTAGCATGATGAGATTTTCTTTCACAACAACCTCTAGAATTAACCACAAAGGATGCTTGGAGGGATCTCCACCCTTTCTGTAAAAAGATTACATTTATTTAGTAGAAGTGATATTATGTGAGCTATCGTTATCTCAGCTGGCTTTGTGTTGCCATAGCTTCCAGGATACCTCACTTATTTTGAAAGTTCTTAAAGGGCGGGTTTGTGAGCAAAGTGTAACAGCTGGCATTTGGCCAGGAGACAAAACTGTAGCTTGCAGAATCCCCTTACTTTTGAGCAAATAGTTTACTTTCTTTCTTAACTGCAAGTTAGATTTTGGACAAGGATAACATATGTTATTGTATTCCAGATTTTTGACTGTCCACGGCTAAAGTTTTCTGAAATTCCTCAGAGACTGACCAACCTGCTGCTGCCACCAGATCCTATCGTGATAAACCATATCATCAGGTAAGCTGGTCAGTCAGTTCAGCACTGTCGTGTGCTAAACGTGCACAAAGACAAACAGCTACTGTAGCATGGACCAGAATCCAGGTTTTCTGACGTCCTAGTCAGTGCCTTGGACTTCATGTGTTTATTATTTGACATTCTGGCCTATGTAATTGTGAATTATTTTCAATGGGCTGGCACAATTTCTATAGGAGAATGCAAAACATCTCACTCTCTTTCATCTGTACTAAAATAATATTAAGAGTTGACCGGATTTCTTTCCTAATGGGAGAAGAACAAGTTTGAATCCACTGGGGGAAGAAAAGGGATTGAGATATTGTGGACATTCATTCTAGGCATCCAATTATTATGTAAATTATGCAACAGTGTAATGTTTTCATATACAGTGGCCAGTCCGTGAATGCTTGGTTGGGATTGGATCAGCTGGTTTGGGTGCTAGTCCTACTCTAAGAATGCAAGCTATTCAGGGATCCTCTAAAGAGTTAATCTAAAGAATGCCAACCTTCAGAGAAAGTTATTACAGCCAAGGCAATGAACTTCCTGGAATCCTGGCCAAAACAGGCATGTTTTTGGCATGGTTAATATACAGTTTTACATATATGTAGGGCACATCCAGCACATTTCATACTTAAGTGACATCTTGGGAGGAGGGAATTGATTCTTGAGGATTGCAAACTTGCTGTTGGATATTTCAGTCTTTTCTATGTTCCTTTGTAGTCTTGATCGAAACTCTGAGTATTTAAATGTTACCATTAACTGATCTTAGGAAATTGATTTCCTACGGAATATTGACAACAAATATTCCTGAATATGCGATGTATATATCGCATATTTATATATGTGATAAGAAATTTTAAAGTTACAAAGGCTGTAAAAATAAAACTTGTTTTTCAATTCATTTGACTGTATAAAACAGAGGGATCTAAAAGTGGCTTTTGACCACCGTGTGAGTTGATAACTGTGTAAATACTATCACTGAAGATGATTTTGACCTGTTTGATGAAGCAAAAAGAAAAAGCTGAGGTCCTCAGAGGCATGTAGTTATTATCTAGGAAAAAAAATGACAAGGAACTAACTGACAGTTATTTTTTGGAGACATGGTAAAGAAGTTCCGGGGGCAAGATAATTTCTTTCAACTAGAAGCTGAAGAGAAGAACAGTGTGTATAGTAGTATTTTCTGACATACTGTGTGCACCACACAGAACTGGACAGTATTATGCTATAGTGTGATAAGGCTGTGGATAGGGGAAGTATTAATTTGCTGAGAAGGGGAGATATAATGTTTGTTGAATGGATAATATAATGTTTGTAGTCTCAGGCAAAAAAAAAAAAAAAAACTGGAAGTTCGACACTGGATTTAATGGGAGTAAGTAGTTTTACAGAATAATGTAGGGTAGAAGCTAACATCTAAGGCTTCCCCACTGCCAACTCACAGCAGGTTGAAATTACATCACATTTCTCCTGGCCTTGTCCAGCTTGGCTTTGAACAGACTCTCACAGACCCTTTTTCCTGCTCTGCTGCGTTAAATTGTTAACAGTGAATGTAGTCAACCACTGAAACAATTTGTCAGCCACTACCAGGGATTTTTAATTGCTGGTGATTTTAAATATATATACTCTTCAGATTAATTTCTAGGCCTATCTTGTACAAGAGGGTCACCTAGATTAGTTATTCATTTTAGGTTTTTAGGATGCGTACAGATGAAAATGGGAGCTATTCTAATCTCATTATAGCATTTTAGAACTAATGTTCAGACACAAACCATCCCCACTTTTTGAGAAAGAAAGCAACAAAAGAATGGAGTGAGAATGAAGTGGAAATTAAATAGAAGTGAACAGAAAGCTTATAATCTGAATAAATACTTTTTAAATTGTATGTATTCTGAAAGAGGATGCCATAAAAAATATAGAGTGGGTAATAGTTTCTGAACTGTGCAAAACTGAATGCATCAGACTTAAAACTCACAGAAGTAAAATCTTCTTACATGAGCCTAAGCTGGAGCTAGAGCTATTCTTTGCTGCTGTCATATCTGAAATTAGAGGTAGCGTTTTCCATTTCTGCAAAGAAGCAAGCCGTCTGAACATTACACAAATGTACTACAAAGTGTACTTCTCCAATATTCTTGTATCGCAGACCTGTTTGATGTTTGTTTATCCCTTTAATTACAGTCAGGAGTTATACAAAAATTTAGAAAGTTCCATCCATTGAGTCAGTTTCCCAAGTCTCTTCTTCAGGACTGAACAAACCCAGCTCTGGCAGCTTCTCTGGGTAGGTGTGTTCTTCAGCCCCCCATCATCCTTGTGTCTCACTGTGAGCCTTAACTCTGGAATGTCACATCACTTTCTGGTCCTGTGCCCAGAAGTCCAGATGCACAAGTGTGGCTTGACAGGGAATAGCTTCCTTCCTTTCTGGAGCTGCCTTCTACTCTGTTGATAACCACCGGTACCAGTACATAAGGTTATTCTGTCCCGCGAGCAGAACTTGTTACTTGCCTGATGTTAAACTGCCATTCTGTTTGCGTAGCCTGTCCAGACCCCTCTCAGTAGCCCTTCTCCCACAACTCTAACACAGGCTCAGGGGTCTGGGAAGCCTGAGGATACAACTTACCAGGAGAAAAGGTGAAAACAGCATTGGACACCTCGACCTTTTTCACATCTTCTACCACTGAATCCCCCTAAGAGGCAGACCTTAGTTTGAGTTTTCCTTTGTCTTCCATCTGCTGCTGATTCATTTGTAGAATGCTGTAGCATCACAGAATGGTTGAGGTTAGGAGAGAGAAATACCTGGAAGTGATCTTCCAAGCCCCTCCCCAGCTCAAGCAGGGGGAGTCCTGAAATTGGCTTTCCCAGATGGCCACCGTGTCCAGGTGGCTTTTGAGGATTTCCAAAGAGGGAAAGTCTACAACCTCTGTGAGAAATTTGTGCCAGTGTTCAGTTACCCTCACAATGAAGAACTGTTTCCTGATGTTCAGAGAGAAGCTTTTGTGTTCCCTTTTGTGCCTGTTGTCTCTTGTCCTGATACTGGGCAGCCCAATAAGAAAAGCCTGTCTCCCTTCTTTGCATCCTCCCTTCAGATATTCACAGACACTTACGAGATTCTGTAAAGGAACAACCCCGATCTTTCTCTTCTCCAGACTGAATAGTCCCAGCTCTCTCAGCTTCTCCTTGTAGGGTAGGTGCTTCTGTTACTTTATCTTCATGGCCTGTCATGGGACTCTCTACAGTATGTCCATGTCTTTCTTGCACTGAATAGATACTTCTGTCTCTTTCTTCCTTCTAACTTACTTCTGCCACCTCTCTCCACCTGCTGGCATCACTTCTCCCAGTACAAATCTATCCATGCAAGACTTCCTGCTCCCATAACTTTAAAAAACTCAATTAGTTCCTGAGCTAGTTGTTTTGGTTTTGTTATATTTTTAGTACCTGCAGCAGGTGCACACAACCTAGGCATTTCAAAAAGTGTTCAGAAGCCAGCATTTTTATATTACAAATGACAGTGACTGAACTTTGATTTATCAGCTACGTGGTTGAAGAACAGTTTTCTAACTAAGAAACTTTAGACCTCAACAAATTAGATATAAAGTTATGATATGACAAGCCAAAGAATCACGCTGACATTTAGCTAGCTAAAGATGAAAAAATAAATAAGATTCTTTCAAATGTGCTTGAAAATGGCCCATCAGAGAATAATTTAAACTGAGAATTAAGAATTATTAAGAAGGTTTAAAAAAACAGTTCTTCAAAGTCTTCCACTTAAAGTTAGGTCATGAAATTAGAATTCATTATTTTGATCAGTTTTAACTTAGAGGTTAGGAAAGGTCCCTTACAGAATCACAGAATGGTGTGGGTTGGAAGGAACCTCAAGGATCATGAATCTCCAACGCCCCTGCCACAGGCAGGGCCACCAACCTCCACATTTCATACCAGCCCAGGCTGCCCAGGGCCCCATCCAACCTGGCCTTCAACACCTCCA
>PPHD01023267.1:0-12525 GCA_002909625.1 Bambusicola thoracicus | reverse complement strand
TTACAAGGAGCGAATGAAGAAACTGGGGCTGTTTTGTCTGGGGAAAAGGAAGCTGAGGGGAGACCTTACTGCTCTCTTCCAGTACCTGAAAGGTGCTTACAGTGAGAGCGGGATTGGTCTTTTCTCACTGGTGACAGGACGAGGGGAAATGGCCTTAAATTGTTGTGCCAGGTTAAGTTTAGGTTGGATATCAGGAAAACTTCTTTACAGAAAGGGTGGTTAAGCACTGGAATAGGCTCCCCAGGGAGGTGGTTGAGTCACCATCCCTGGATGTGTTTAAAATCCTTTTGGATGTGGTGTTCAGGGACATGATTTAGCGGAGGGTTGTTAGGGTAGTTTGGTTAGGTCGTGGTTGGACTCGATGATCTTTAAGGTCTTTTCCAACCTGAGCGATTCTATGATTCTATGGTTTAGTGGGAAATACGGGTGGTAGGTGGACAGTTAGACTGGACAATCTTGTAGTCTTTTCTGACCTTGATGATTCTATGATTCTGTGGTTCTGTGCCCCTCTCCCCGCGCTCCATCTGCCAACATCATCCAAATCAATTTCCAGTAGCGCTCCATTTCCCTTGGCACAGCACGGCAGGAGCAGTCCCATGTGAGGAACTGGCCTTTTCACCATGCAGCTCTCTGTTTACCTACTTTAACGACAGCATCTCGTCTTGGTCTTTATCTGATGAGAGCAGTCTCCCTACAGGGAATCGGGTGGTGTTTGAACTCCTGCTTCAGTTTTATTCGGGCTCCTGCATCCCTGGCTTTGCCATCCCTTATTCTGTGCCAGACTAGGAATGAAGAACTCTGGTGCCACAATTTATCATCTGGTTGGTGAGCAGGCATCTCTGTCCCTGGGCAAACCCGGAGTCATTGCTGTGTGTGTAAGCAGAAATCAGATCGGTGATCTGAGCACTGAGCACAGCCTGTGGTGATCCCCTGTGCCAGTGGCGCTTGGTAGGAATGCGTGGGCAGCCCTGTGGTTTGTGCCCTGTGCGCAGAGGAAGAGAAACTCTTTGTGTTTCCTGAGCATCACTAAAGATGTCAAATGCCTGAGCTGGGTCTGTGCATCCTGCAGGTGCTGGGGTGATTTCCCAGCAGACTGACAATTCCTGCTGCCCCTGCCCTGGGAGTACTTGCAGCAGGTTTAGGAATGGGCAAAGCATGGTGTGTGTCAGGAGTCCTGAACCACTGCCTTCAGAGTGATGAGCCTGAATCTGCATGGACAGCTTGCTGCCCGCACGCAGTGTGGTGATGGCGGGGAGCCCTGGGGCTGTTTGACCTTGAGTGCGAGCTGGGTGCTGCAGCTCCTGTGGGGTCTGCAGATCCCACTGCCCCAATGGGTGCTGGTGGAGGCGGAGCTGCTGGTGCTGCTGCTGGCAGGTGTGGGATATGGCCGCTATCAGCCTCTCTGCAAAGAGAAAGTCTTCATTATGCAAATTCTCATCTTAAAGCTTAATTCATGTGCTTCCTGGCAGGCTTTCCTTTAATCTCAAGAGCAAGATTGCTTGGAATTACCATATACTCTCGTTAATTGCATGAAAAAAAAAAAAAAAAAAAAAAAGCAGAGGTTGTTTTTCCATAATCAGTAGTGATTCTGATTAGTACTTCTGGAAATCAGAATGTTTCCCTGGGAGTGTAGAGCTTGGCCGCACCAGGAGCGGAGCAGTGCTGCATTTTGCCAGGGACACATCTTCCTTCAGCTGTGGGCTCCCAGCTCCCTGGGCAGCCAGAGGGGCCAGTGCTGCATGGAGTGGTGCTGAGCTGGCGCTGGGAATGGAAAGCAACACGCTTCTTGTGGTGCAGACGGTGCACTGGGCATGAGTTACGGTGCTGTGCACTGAGCTCTGCCAGACAGTGAGACTTAATTAGATCATATGCAATTGTATGAACTAAAAGGCTGACGAGCACAGCCATGCGCCTGAGCTGCCTGCTGCAGGAAACAATGAGGGGAGGACACGTGGTGGTGCAATGCCCTCTGCCCCCAGCCTGTAGCCGGCTCTATTGGAAGCGCCCAGCCCAGCTCGGGGCGCTGCAGTACACGGCCCTGCCCGTCCGGCAGTGCTGCCCTTTGGGAGCTGATGCTTTGGGTTGCCACGTGGAAGGAAAGTACAACAAACACGTCCTGTGCTTGCTTTCCCTGTCAGCCAGCAGCCGCGGGATGCCCAGGCACAGGTCACGAGTAACCGCAGGGCAATGACGCAGAGCCCATGCATGGGGCTGGGGCTGCGTTGCACTGGGTGCACCGGATCGCCTGGGGAGGCTTACAGCAGCATGGGGACCCCTCTTCTGGGCGGGGAGGCCATGCCCTGGTGCCGGCTGGGGTTCGCTGGGGCAGTGGCGCAGGTCTTGGAGCTGCCAGGCTGCGTGCAGGGCAGGGGCACCACAGCCTCGGGCACCGCTCTCCATGAAAGTTTTCCGCTGAATCGCGGCTGGCAGCCTTCTGGTGGGCGCTGCCTCGCGGCTGCCATTGTCCTTGTCAGGAGGGCTGTGAATTTATTCATGAAGCGCGCCGGAGCTCAGGTGGCAGCAGCTAAATCCATTTAGCGATAGGAATGAGAGGAAAGCCATTTTAATGTTCTCTTGCAGTGCCGCAGCGCTTAGCAAACCCAAAGGATATTAATTACTCAGCATGCTCCGAGATGTAAAAGCATGAATTTATCAAGACAAATACATTCAGAACGAGGGTAAGTCAACAGTAATTAACGCGGTGCAGGAAGGGGAGGAGCGGCAGGGCAGGCCGTGCTGGGGCTGGGCTGGGGCGCTGCCGGAGCCGCGTGCCCCTCTCGTGGGCCGCTGCCTGCAGCAGTGTTCTCTCGGTGCATCCCGCTGCCGGATGGCACTCCTTCAGCACAGCCGTTGGGAGCTCTGCCCTTTCACCGAGTTTGTCTGCGCTGCTCCGAAGTCTGCACGATGCTTAGCAAACATACAACTGCAAGTGCGGCTGTGGATGAGTGGCAGCCAGAGAGATGAATTGGTGGGCGCCGCTTGACGAGTTTAAGCGTGGCGTGTGTTTTTATACCGCATCCATTAGGGCAGACAAATGGAAAATCTGAAGCTGACTGCTCTGCAATTTAACAGTCACGGGGTTTGGGGAAAGCTGATGTCTTCCTCACCGCTGGTGCTGGGTCACATTTAGCAGAAAGCCCTCTAAAACCAAAGCGATTGGAGCGCAGGCACCTGGCCAGGCTGTGCGTGGACGTGGCTGACATTGTGTGGAGTAACTCCCGCACCGCTTCTTTGTCTGCAGGTCAGGGGGACGACCCAGGGGAATTCAGCCTAGAAGATGCCCTCGGCCCCATACGGCGTAAGTCAAATTCACTTACTCTTTACAAAAAGGAGAAAAATAAGAATTAATAGCTGCAATTTGCCCACTGAGATCTCTCGGCAAGGTGGCAGAGGATGCAGGCCGGCCCCAGTCCCTGTGGCAGGGCTGCCTGTGCTCATGGGGGCTGCCTGCGTGTCCCGTGCCTGCTGCTCTGTCCCAGGGTGCAGATCGCAGGGCCATGGCAGCACCTGGGTGCAGAAGCGTGCCAGCATTCAGATGGAAATTAATAGGAATGGAGCGGCCACAACTCTTGCTCATAATTTATTCATATACTTCATAAAGCTAACCACTGTTAATGGATAGTGGTTTGCAGGGAATATAAAAATTATGACAAAATAAATAAAACCACCTCCTGAAGCTGATGGCAGCTTGTTTTGCCTTGGGAGCAGTCGGGCCCTGAGCACTGTTGTGTCTGCAGAACTGCTCCAGCAGACAGGGAGCTCCGGAATGTGGTACAGTGCTGAGAGCTGCTGTCAGTGCAGTGGCTGGTGGGCAGGGGCAGCTTGTTGTTGCTTCCTCTCTGCTTTGTCTCCTGGAGTTGTCCCCTGGAGGAGTTCTGTGCTTGGCGTCAGCCCCAGACATGCTCTGGGCTGGACCTGCATGGGACTCCCTTGAGCTCCCACCGTGTGCATGCAGTTGCAGCTGTGGGTGCCACAGGGACAAAGGCAGGGCATGGAGCTCTGGCTGTGATGCTGGTGGGCTCACCCACCCAGTCCTAGCCTTGTGTTCTTGGGGCAGAGGCGGTGTTTCTGGTGATGCATGTGGCTAACATGTTCCTCCCCTTTCTATCACAGCCACACCCAAGAAACCCAGTAAGCCGGCTGGTGGGACAGGAGGGAGAGGTGAGATGTTCTTGGCACGTGTCATTTCAGCAAGTGTCAGCTGTGTGCTGTCGGCAGCAGCTTGGGTGCTGAAATCTTGGTTGGCGGTGAACCACCTCTTGGTTGGCGATAGGCTGTGCTCCAGTGGCTTTTTGTGCTGCCTGAACTTCCCCTGCCTGCACTGCTTGATGGTGCCTTCTCCACTATCACCACACAGCCACTTTGTCGCTTGTATCTCCCCTCTCCATCAGCAGTGCTGCGCACCTGTGCCTAAGTAAATGCAGTATTGATGTTTCTGTCTGTTTTGAAGGCAGCCAACATGAGAGCATTTATGGCCACGGCTGAGTTCTGCACAGTTTGCAGTATTGTAATGGATTTGACACAGGTCACGGCTGAGCTGCACGGGGACCATCATTTCTGCCTGTGCAGCACCGGCTGGCTTCGACCTGGGGAGGAGCTTTTGCTCCAGGACATCCCCGGCTTTCACTGAACAGTGCCAGGCTGGTGGCATTTTCCCATCCAGGGAAAACCACCTCTGATGGTGGGAGTCAGGGCCCTGGCCATGTGTCCCTGCTCACACGCTGAGCAGTGCCATGTGCCAAGGGCTGCCCACACAGAGCCCCAGCACTGTGGCTCGCCCATCCGCTCTCTCTACAGACTTTGACCTGGCTGATTACTTCGATAACCCCGTGGAGCCCACCAGCAAGCCAGCCAGGCCAACTGCCAGGCCCTTTCCACGGCCGGGAAAGCCAGGTATGTCACCCTGCCCATCGCCTCTCTGTGGGAGTTGGGGCTGCGTACAGCTGGGGGTTTGTTGGGTGCACCTTTGGAAGGGTAACAGCATTTTGTTCTCCCTCCTCCGTGGCACTTTCAGACAATGGCTTTTGGGATGTCATCCGTACCACTACCACCAAGCGGCCAAAAACAACACAGACCCCCCGCAAACAGAACCCAGGTGAGTGCAGCTTCCCAGCCACGCTGTGTCCAGCCCCAGTTTGTTCAGGTGAGAGCTGCAGGCCGGCCCCAGTGTAACCGTGCCACGCAGGAACATGGCAGACAGGCATACCTGTGGTCATGGGCTGCTTTGCTGCCCATGGGGGCTGAGCTTTGTCAAAAAGGTGCTCCCAGGCTCAGCATCAATTTCAGATGAGACAAAACTTACTTACAAGATAGCAAGTGGGTTGAGAAGGTCAGGCTGGCTCCGTTCCACATTTTTAGCTGACATTTAGCAAAAGCAGTCTGAAGCTGCTCTGTTTGAGCTGAGCTCCTGAGCTACTGCACTCCTGAGAGTGCCAGCTGCATTCTGCAGAGACAAACACCATCAGGCAGGGGCACTGTGGGAGAGCTTACTGCCAGTGGCCCCATCCTGGTGCCTGCTCTCCCATCTGATCTGTCTGTTGTCAAGCGCATGAGCCGTAACACGGGGCGATTCCTGCGTCTACCACAGCAACAGCATTGGACAGGAGTGTTTCCTGGACTGATTACTTGTCAGCTTCAGGGAGGTTGCTAGCACTGCTAACCCCATCTTGTTTTACAGGGAAGAATCCTTTGGATCTGGACTTGGCTGATGCCCTTGGAGATAAGGATGATGCGATGGATGGCAGGCAGCCGGGTGTGAGGCCAGAGGAAGGTACATGGGTTTCCCTCTCCCTGCCGTTCTCACCACCATGTGTTCCTGAGCCCTATGGGAGTCCCCCAGCACTGGGAGCTCTCTGCATGACACTCCCTCCATTAAATGGTGGACCGCTGCCAGAAGCTGGGATCATGCCGTGTCTGGGGCTGTGGGGGTTCTATGGCGTTCCCCTTGTCCCAATGCCCAACAGCTGTTTAACTGAGTGCTGTTGGGGTTTGCAGTCATAGCCAAGATGTAAATCCAGGGCAGGCTCAGTCCTGGCACAGCACGTGCCGAGGGCAAGAGACTTTTTTTTCCATCTCTGAAATGCTCCAGTGAATGCGTCATTTGTCTGCAAGGATTGCTCCCTTGAGCACCGCCGCTAGAAAACAGACTTTGCACAGCTAGTTTATGGATGTCGAGATGGCCGTATGCCCTCCTCGCACGTGTAATTAATAGCCAGGTACTTTATTAGGCTGTACTAACTAGGTGACATGTCTGCACTTTTGGGGTCTAGGCTCTGGCTGGAAGGCGGGAGGTGTTGGGTGATGGAATGCAGCACCCTGGCCAGCTGGCCCTGTGGCACATGGCCATGCACTGCCCCAGCATCGCTGCGCCTCTTAGAGGGTTCCATCTCTGCAGGCTCTGTTCTTGTTTTTGTTTTGTTTCTTTAAAGTTTACATTCATTGCTAAACCCATAAACCACTTTGTGTGTGTGTGTGTGTGTGTGTGTGTGTGTAAGCTGGTGAGTGTCTCCTGGGCTGGAAGGGCAAAAGCTCAATGGCTCCGCTAATGCTACTGCCAGCTTCCACTCCATGATTCTCTTTCCTTTCAGGCAAGATGTAAAGTCAGACATTACCTCTTCTATGAGCTTAAAAGAGAGTAATTTGGGGTTGAAGATTCTGCTAACTCTGTCATTGTGAGGGAGGGGATCTGCCCATTGGCCCTGATCTGTTCAGGAGCAGCCGGAGCCACTGGTGGGAATGCGCTGGACCATGGTGCAGCTGCTTCCTGCTGCACAAAATGCCCAGAAGAACCCCTCAGAATGTCCAGAGGGTTTGTAGGGGACACCAAGGGGAACACAGCAGCCTCAGCCTTTCTGTGGGCAGTACTGCTGGAAGCCATTCTGCCAGGCACGTGGTGCTTGGGGAGGGTTCAGAACCCCCACAGCCCCATTCCCAGCTCCCTGTGCTCCCTGGAAGCACCCATAGATGCTGCGACAGGGACAGACACTGGGCCAGCCAGCACCTGGCTCTCTGGCCCCTTGCACCCCGAGCAGACCTGCACTCTTTCCCTTTCCATTCCACTCGTTGCTTTCTGGGTGGCTGCAGCACTCATCCCCCGGAGGACAGCAGGAGGGGATGATTTCTCTTTGTGCTCCAATCAGAGTTTGTTGTTATTTTTCAAGGATTTTCAGACAGTGACCTGGAAGGCATTGTGGATGATGGCTACAGCCCCGACAAGAAGAAAGGTAGACCTGCGGGTGGGTTGGTGCCCCCAACGTGGGGCAGAGATGGCCACACTGCAGGGACCCCAGAGGGCATCTCCCCATGGCAGGGAGACCCCACAATGGGTCTGAGGGGATTGGCAGGGGCACTTGATGTCATGATAGCAGTGTCTGGCACTGGTGGCCCTGGACCAGCCAGCACATGCTACAGCCACCAGCAGATGCCAGGTTGTCCCTCAGCACCTGGCAGAGGGAGTATGGCTGTGGGGCTGAAATGGCACTTCTTGGCCCCCACCTCCTGCTGTGCTGACCCTAGGGGGCTGTCACCCTGCTCCTCATGGACACTGTCCCTCCTCTCAGGATGCAACTGCTGGTTTCAGGAATAGGGAACCAGCTGTGCTTGGCTCAGCCTGCATAGAGAACCGCAGTGTTAAATATTAAAGGCAGTTGAGTTAAAAATGGCGAACACCACCAACCCGGTCGACATTTAATGAATCACTGTGCCAAGGACAAACTGCACCGAAGGCATTAATACAGTGCTGACCTGCTTCTGTAATGAGGGCTTTAAGCAACTCACTTGGAGCTGCAGCCTCCAGCAGGAGCCGTTTCTCCCAGCTCGAGCTGTGCACAGTTGCCCCAGCATCACATGCAGCTGCCCCAGTGTCACGTATGGATATCCCCATGTCACGTACAGGTGTGCCAGCTCACAGCTCAGGCAGCTGTCCCCTCTGATGGCACAAGGATGCCACACTGTGATTAGGAGCGTCTCTGTGCCAGTGTGGGGTTGTGTGTGGGCCAGGCTGCTGATGGGTCTTTTCTCTTTGCAGGGTCTGGAGGCAACACTGACAGCCAAGGTAAGGCCGTGGGGGCTGTGGGGGGAGCGGGACCTGGGCACCTCCCCACCACTCAGTGCCTTTCTGTGTCCTGCAGACAAACAGGTGGAGACGGGCACCATCGCTGGCATTGCCAGTGCCCTGGCCATGGCCCTTGTGGGGGCCGTCTCCAGCTACATCTCCTACCAACAGAAGAAGTTCTGCTTCAGCATCCAGCGTAAGTAGCCCCAGGTGGGGGTGGAAGGTCTGTGGGGTGGAGTATTGCAGAGTGGGACTTGGTGTGTAGGGACACCCCTCCAAGTGAAAGTAAATCACGCACTGTCTGCCAAAGGGACTGAGAAAAATTGGCAGTGTTGGTTGTGGCTTCCCACTTGGCTGCTCTTGACTCCAGTTTGTACTGAAGCTCTAGCATGCCCAGCATGGCAGCACTCAGCAGCAGCTTTCAGGCCACAACAGTCTGCTGTCAGCCTTGCTGCTGTTGCGGTGGTCAGCACCTACTGTTCTGCTCTTGGCCAGCCCACAACAGAAGTGTCCCCTGAGAGTCAGGGTGAGGTATACAGCTGTTTCATGCCCTCTCTCCCCATACTCTCTTTGCACCTGGCCTTTTGGAAGGGATCAGTGGGGAGGGCCCTGCACAGCAATGTGGGGGTTTACCGGGGCGTATAGCCCTGGTGTGGTTACAGGTGGGTGCAACCAAAGGGCAGAAGTGTGGGCAGCTGGGAAAGGCTCTCTTCAAATAAATCCCATAAATTCTCCTGAGAGCTTCATGCCCTTTGGGGAAGGGTGTCCGGGGGCTGGAAATTTGGGTGGGAATCATGCTATTTTCCCAGTTGTGTCTGCAGCAAACAGGAGTGTTTTGGTAAATTAGATCAGCGGGGAGAGTCAAATGAATGTGATGGAATGGAACTCCCCTGTATATTCCCTCCACTTAAGTGATATTTTGGTAAGAACAAATCATTTTTTAAAAAAGAGAGTAAAGGCTTTAATGAGGGGAAAGCTGAGACACGCGACGTCCCAGAAAGGCAGCAGGAAATTAAAGTTAATTATAAAGGAGGATTAATTTAAGCCATCAGACACGGCATGCTGGGCTAATGTCAGGCCTTAGTTGCCCCGCAATGCATGACAGCAATCTGCAAGCCATCAGCCAGTGCAGAAATGGCTTTTCTCTCAAGAAGCACAACGGCATTGGGTGTTATCCCAGCAGAGTACGTGCCTGGGGACAGCAGTGGGCTCGATGTGTGGCCTTGCCCCACAGCCCTGTCCTCCTGCCCGGGGCTGATGCAGGAGAGTTGGGCTGGGAGCTCGCCCATCTGAGCCAACCTCTGTGGTGGCTTGAGAATGCAGCACAGCTTTCTCAGCACCAATGTTTCTATGCTGCTGTTAATGCAGAGGAGTTTGCAAAATTGTTCTCTTAGTCTTCAAAGAAGATAGGTGCCTTACCACAGGTTTTAAGGTGTCAAAGCAAACAGTTTCTGCTTTCTGACCTCCCATCTCACTCTCTTTATTGCTGCTTCTCAGAGGGACTTAATGCCGAATACGTGAAAGGGGAGAACATGGAAGCTGTCGTAAGCGAGGAGCCCCAAGGTGAGGGCCTGGCCACAAAGGCCATGGGGTGCTCTGGGAGCCACTCCAGTGCCTCTGGGAAGGCACTGCTTGGGTTATGCTGCAGCTTTTCGTGTAATACCCACTGTGATGTTTTTCCTGCTGCTTTATACGCAAAGGGAAGCCACGATGAGAGACCAATGGTCTCATTCTGCAAATGGTGGCAATTGATGTTGAGCTTTAATGTTTTCAGCCACCAGAAGTGCCTTGCACCAGAAGTGTGCTCCTTCCTTCAGCCACAGATATGAGAGGCTGCTGTAAAAGCTGAGATTGGGTACAACTGAGCGGTGTTTGGCACCTGTTGCTTGCAGTCATGTACAGTTGTGTACTGTCATACTAATGACTTTTATTTTCTTCCCCAGTTAAATACTCAGTACTGGAAACACAGTCAGCAGAACCACCAAAACATGACGGTGCAAAGGTGTGAGGGTATGGCCTCCCATCCCCTCCTGCTGGGAAGGAACCTGGCGGCAGCAAACACCGAGATCTCACCTGCTTGTAATTTAGCTATTTATTTCATTTGAATCCAAAGCTGTTTGATATGTACTTAGGCTTGAACTGGCTTCTTACTGCTCTAGGCTTTAGGGTTAGGATGGCGGTATGTGCTTATTTTTTGTAACAAGATATGTTTACATGGAAGGAATACTGTAAGTTTGACTGCAAGTTGTATTCAAACCAGCAGCAGGTGCTTCAGCAGCGATCCCCTGTGAGTAAAGGACGAGGTCTTTTGCAAGGACTGCTTACAGGTGTGAGGACAGCAAAGTGCCTGTTATTAGCAACCCAAAGCAAACCAGCCACCTCCCTCCGTCAGTCTCCCTGTGCCACAGTGCTGCTGCCGAGGCCTGCTCTCACTGCCTTGGTGCTGCTTCCTCTTCCCCAGCCCTCTCATACTGATGCCAAGACGTGGCGACAGACACTTTCTGATGCGCTTTCCCAAAGCAATGGGAAGTGAAGAAGTGAGTGCCTAGTGTAAAAGGAGCTTCCAGTTTATATGTAGCCCTGAAATACGTGCATTTTTTTTAAATGTTTTGCAAATCCCAAATTGTGCAATTGTATACGGACTACCAAAAGCATTTCATTTGACTCAGAGCTGTCAGGCAGACGTGACTGCCACAAGGCCTTGCCATGATCCTTGAGGTCCCTTCCGGCTTGAGCCATTCTATGACTCGATGAGCCTTCTGTCCCACAGCTCCCTTTGAAAGGAAATGGTCCAGTCACGTTTTAAGTACTTTGCAACAGCTGTGCAATTCTTTCTGCTCTTCTTAACACTTGCATTTTTAAAGCCTTACACTAACTCTAGCAGAACAACTATGGCATTTTATAAGGGAGATGAGTTCTAATGATATATGTATTTAGAGCACTTAGTCTACGATACTGCTATTAACTGTGGCTACTTCATTGTACAAATGTGTGTTCTCAGTTGTTCTGTGAGACTGTAACTCTCTGCTCATACGTATTTAGCAATAGCACCAGAGGGAACGGCCTCACGTTGTACCAGGGGAGGGTCAGGTTCGATGTTAGGAAGTACTTTTCTGGGAGGGTGGTCAGGCACTGGAACAGGCTGCCCAGGGAGTGGTGGAGTTGCAGTTCCTGAAGGTGTTTAAGAACTGCGTAGATGTTGTACTGAGGGACGTGGTTCAGTGGGAAATATTGGTGGTAAGTAGGCAGTTGGACTGGATGATCTTAAAGGTGTTTTCCAACCTTGGTGATTCCATGATTCTAGGACAGATGCAAAATACACTCCCTACGTTTGTGTACTCAAAGCGTCAGATTTTATTGGGTGGTGATGGTTGGAGAATTCTGCTGAGCACAGGCAGGAGCTCCGATGCTAGGAAAGCCATGGCCCCAGGGTCGGGCTGTGCTTCTCCCTTTCCCACACCATCACCTGTCTTTTCTCTTAGCTGAATGGATTTGAAGGCTGTAGCATGAAAAATGTTTTTACAAAATGATTGCATAGAAGGTGTCGCAATACAATATTGATGAGCAGTAGGACTCGTTTTAGATTAGGTCAAGTGAATATAATCCCATTTATCTTAGCTGATACTGGTGTTGTCTGCAGATTATCAGCATGTTTCCATGGCCCTCCACTCTCTGCCCACCCTGTGGATGGGACAGGGGGTGCTCAGGATTGCTTACAGGCCGTAACACTTTGTTACCCTCCTTTAGGAAGCAGTTACAGCAGGACACAGAAGAAACACACATATAACTCACAAGTACCGCAGGTGGTGGTTTCACTGAGGAAAAACAGCCCTTTCACAATTCAAAAGCGAACAGCACTTAAAAGTGCTCCTTTCGCTAAGGCCTTTTATATGACTTCGGTGAAAACTTACACCTTAATGTAACATCAGGGTACGCGGTATATGGAAAAATGTAAACGCACAGCGAAATGGATGACATTTTCAGAGATTTATAGTAACAGAATTAAAAATCTCTCTGGGATTTCAGAAGGGAAAATATTGACAAACACTGCAGATCAGAAATTAAACTCAGTCTTGTTTTCAAAACTGGACAGAAACCAAAGCTCAGCTGGCTTCATGCAGTCTGCTTCCTCCTCTGTCTGCCTGGCAGATGGGTGTGAGATGTGGGGAGCTCAGACCTCACACCTTCACTACTTTGGGCACCACAGTGCTGGAGTGCTCAGCTGTACTTTCCTGGCAGTGAAGCAAGTGCTGAAAGAACGGACGCAGCGCTCACCGCTGTAGCCATCTTCATTTCATTAGTTCCATCCATTCACTTTAAATTGGAGTATAGAATTTGTAAAATTCTTGCACTTTAATTCTGTGCATGTGGCATGAAATTTCTTTGTGTCACTGCCTTTTTAAATACAAGTGGAATACTAGGATGTTGTTTTTTTTTCCCCAAGTCCCAAAGTGTGTACAGAGCTGACTTGA
>PPHD01023266.1:0-12526 GCA_002909625.1 Bambusicola thoracicus | reverse complement strand
AATCTTTCTCTCAATTATTTTTGATTTCTATTGTATTATAGTGTATTATAGTGTGTTATCTTGTATATTTAGTAAATTAGTTTGTTCCTCCTCAGATCGTTGCCGCTGTTTTTAATTGTTCTGGGGTCCCCTGGGTTCCCCTTCCCGGAGGCGCGGATTCTGCGGAATCCTTCCGCCCCACTAGTCACGGAACCGGGCCGGACCAGCCCATAAACCGTCGACATGGTGCTAGACATCTTATGGTTAGGTAACTCAGCCATATCTCCCATTGCTATTCTATTGCATAAATGAGTAACACAATGTTACAGTTGAAGTCATGGACTAAAGGGAATGCAACATCTACGTGAATCTAAGTATTTACCACTAGCATAAGGTCTTGACAGTCTAATCATAATGCAGTTAATATTTTTTATTAGACCTTTTACAGTGCTGCAAACACTCACAAAACAAATTAATATAGAAAAAAATCTAAATTAAAAATTTATTTTAAAGACTATATATAAAAAATTATTTGGTAGTTTAGAAGTTTTCTAAACTATCTATTTACTCAAGTATAGTGCTCACCTTTGGAGGTGTGCATTTGGGTCACAATGTCCACAGCACCCATATTCGAGATATTTATAGGTATAGTTGTTACATCAACTTATGAGTAGCATGGCACTCAAAGTAGGGTCTCTTTTTACTCAGTCTCGGATCTGCCCCGAGTTATTAGTACATGTTTTCTTGAGGCCGTCTGCCCTCTTGCGTTTTTTCCCCCACTGGTTCAAATCTACAGTTTTATGATCCTTGCCTTCTCCTTATTAAAGACATTCAACAGAGCTTCTAACGAGTCCATTATCAGAAAAGGTTTTTTTTGTTGTTGTTGTCATTTTGTTTATTTTTTTGTTATACAGGGACTGCACAGGTTTGCTAGGCCTTTTTACCACATTTAGTATTCACAGAGATAAGCACAAATGAGTTAGGTAATTGTTTTCTGACAGACAGACGAAAATGAACTCAAGCCAAGAGGAGTCCAGGTAAGTCCTAAGTCTGACACCGGTAGGTTACTATAAAGCATGTGGCCTTTAGTAAAATCAGAAATAATCACATTTATAGAGCTACAACAGCAAACAGCAACTAGATCTTGATCCATTTTCATTTTTTAAAATATCTTTATGGCATTTAAAGTTAGCAAACAAGGCTTTTAGTGCAGTAAGAGAACAGTCAGATGGAGAAGCAGATGTAAAAATGGTCAAAAGCAGAAACAACACAGGTGTTAAATGAAGGGAGAAGTGCATTAAAGGGATTTATGACACAAGAATCATGAGAAGGACTGAGGTGAGCAAGTATTTAGGCTGTATAAGGCTGTATGCCTTAAGGTTTATAGGAAATGGAAGATACTGTAAACTGCTTTAAATAAAAGGTATCAGAAGCTTTCAGAATTTACAGGGAATGTATGTAGAACTGCTTCTCAGCAGGAACAGTGTTGACCAAATATGGTTAAAAACAAAGACTAAACTTCTTTGTTGTTCTAGAGCCAACTGCGTTGATTAACGCAGGGTCATTTTTATCATAGAAAACTGTCTCCTGTAGCCCTCTACTTTGAATTTTCCTGCTTTGTGAATTATTAGTTTCAATCCATGCTTCCAAAATGAAAATATACCTTGCTTTCAAAGGCATAGCCTATGTGAAAACCTGATAGGACCCAAACAAGATTATGAAATTGTGTAATTAGGGAAGCAATGTATAATTTTTCATCTTTTTGTTTCAAAGTAAAACAAATCTCTGGAGTGAATGTTTATGAACACGTTGGAACAAAACTATTAAATCACTTAGGTGGGCTTGTTTCCTTCGGTACTAGATGCATTTTTTAATTTTAATTTTATAAAATAAATATTTTCTTTTTTTCCAACTTCAGCATATATTGTGTGAAAGAAGTATGTTTCGCATGTGCTGATTTAACTGGAAAATAGTTTTATTCTATTGGCAGCTGAAAATCATTATGAAAATTATTTACAGAAGACCAAAATAGATAATGCTGTTGTTAGTATTTTCTTTACGAGTTTACAATACAAGATACTTGAGCTATTTTTACAAAAATTACATTTAAAAAATAGCTTTTAATACTAAAAATATTTAGCTAGTACATGTGATTGTTCTGTGAGAAGAAACTGAAACCAAAATCTAAAATGACTTTTAGACATCTGTAACGAGCCCTTCAAAGAATATGTAACTAAAGAGACGTGACACAAGTCAATCAGAGATTGACAATACTACTTGACAGCCCCAATTTTCATGAAATTCTTTTCCAAGGCTTTTCAAGTTATTATTAAAAGACTGTTTCATGTTGTACATTATTAAAAATGCAATTTTAAAAAGAAGAGACAGTAATCATGCTAACACTTCATATAGAAACTTCTCAAAACTAATTGTCAAGAAATGAGTAAACCAAAGTAAAGTACATGTGTCGACGGCTTAAGAGCTGGTTCAGCCCGGTTCCGTGACTAGTGGGGCGGAGGGATTTCACAAAATCCGCACCTCCGGGAAGGGAAACAGAGGACCCCAAAATAATTAAAAACAGCAGCAACGATCTGAGGAGATACAAACTAATTTATTAAATATAGTATCAGAATGCAAGATAACACACTATAATACAATATAATTGTTAATAAATCAAATATAATTGAGAGAAGAATTATCCAAACGCTGTTAGGCCTTACTCAAATACTGAAGCCTTGCATGCAGTTGGGAGCAGCAGCAGCGAGCCAATCTGACAGAGAACACGGTGGGATGAGAAGAGAGCATGAGTCAGATGACCTGTGCCCTTATATCTGTTCCCTTGATCAGGAATGATAACAGTACCCGAAAAGGTTCTTGGGGAACGTAGTTCTTCTTCTCTTTCAGACAGGTACCCGGAACTAAAGCATTTCCTCCCAGTACACTGCATGATGTTGTGATGTGGAATACTGATAACCAAAAATCATAAAGCCATGACAACATGTAAATGGAATCTCAGGTCCCAGAAGAGTAACACATTTCTCACAAATAAAACTCTTATTGCTCTGTTCTGTTAAGTCAAATTCTCTGTGGAAATTTGGGTTTGGGGTTGGGTTGTTTTCTTATAATTCCCATATTGGATTTGCGAGTTTTTTTTGTTTATTTGTTTTTAAACAAAATAGCATGGGAAGTTAACAGTAATGGGAACAGTAGAGTTTATCAAAACTTCTTACATCAAAGTCTGTGAGAAAGGAACTCAGAATATGGTAAATCTTTGCAAAAAAGCCACCCCATTTGCACCCTGAAAGTCATTGAGGAGAACCATTCATAGCAGCTACGTTGCTACAACCTTTCATGAAGTAGAATCAAACTGTTTCCTAAATAACGAATTCTTACAAGAATATATCATCTGACTCTCCAGTCCTTCCTCTGTGTGAAGGATGTGGATTTGGAAATCTGAGAAAGAGCAAGAAGGTCTCCACATAAAAAAAATTATTTGTTTTTCCCCTACCAATTTACTTGTCCTCCTAAAATTACTCCTGAGGCTACTTCAAAACTTTTCTTTCTTTTCTTCAAAGCAGTGCTTTGTTCCAGCGCTCTGCCACTTTTATGAATGTAAACCTACAGTCTGAGTGTTATCTCATCTGCTATGTTTGGGCTAAGAATCTGCTTATAAAACAAAAACATATATTTTGGATGAAATGACAGACTGATAATAAACACTGAAAATTGTAGGAAATTTGTTTTTAATATCACTCAAGATAAAAAGGGATTTTGACAGATTCTGACTTTTGCTCTGAATAAGTATTCCTTTTTTGTCAATTTTGAGAAATCTTCTCAGGTGTTTACGTGTGACATAAATGTTTTTCTGTTTTTAAATTTTTGGGTTTTTAGGTAATTTGATTTACTTTTCTCCACGTTATATGTAAGTCATGATGCGTAACATAAATACAGCATGACTAAACCAACAAAACAAAGACAACCCTTTATCTCTCAATTACCTGAACAGACAATTGTACCTCAGTCAGCATGAAGATAACAGAGGTTACCATTAAATAATAATCACACAGAGCTGACAGACATAAGCTTAGAGAGACAGAGGTCTCTGAATTCAGTAACAGCAAGCAGATGAAAAATCCCTGAGTTATTTTTGTAAAGGCTTTTTATTTTGAAATCTAAGGGAAGAAGCTCAGTACTTGGCTATGTTTCTAATAGGCAGTAATTTCACTTGTTGTTTTTTTTTTTGTGCATGAATATATTGGGACAGAACTGAACTTTGTATTATTGATCAGCAAGAAAATTTATATATTTTTTTCTTGCAGTAAAACTGACAGCAATGCATTCTCTTAAACAAATTTGTCTGCCAGCTAACATGAAAAATTCTTGAGAGAAGGAATATCACATGACAATCATGGCGATGACAAATCTTGTTCTCAGTTATGCTAAGAATTTTGGTCTCTCTCACCTTAAGTGCTTGATTTCTCATAAGGCAGCCTAATGATTTTCCTTTGAAGGCTCATAATCTGTTATTTTAATGTAACCAGATTCATATTTTATTACAGAACTGGGTTTGTTGGCAGATTTAGTCAAATGTTCTCAGCATATTTTTGATGAGATGAATGGGATAAAAGAGTTTCACAGCCTTCTTTATAGAGGATGAAGGGCAGAGGCTCAGCTTAATTTTTATTCCTAAGATTTTGGCTGCAAGAAATGAGATTATAGTCCCACAACTGGAGTGAGTGGAGGGAGCTAATTTGCTTGTAGAGTTTCTCGCTGAAATAAGTGACCGGTTCACAGTGTGTTTTTTTTCTTTCCTCTCTTTTTTATCTTTTTATCTTTTTTCTTTTGTTTGTTTGTTTTCATTCTTATAGCTTCTCAACTTTCATTCCTTTGATGCTGTAGGCAAACACCTGATGATTTTCTTAATACAGCAACTGTTGACTTTGAGGTAAAAAAAAAAAAAAAAAAAAGGAGAAAAAGAGAAAATAAAAATTTTTGAGTAATCTGGAAAACTTGGGAAACGTGCTGAAATGCAGCCAAAAGACTTGTTTGATTCAGGCCTGTACAGGCCTGAATATAGGCCTGTACATATAGAATCTGCATCTTAAAGTTCTTCTCTAACAAAGATTAAACTGAATGTCAAAAGAAGTAATTGTGCGTGGGTCTTACAGTGTGCATCTGAATTCTGTCTGGAGTAAAAATTGTCAATTGAAGTCTGAAAATGTAAAAGTTTAGTAGAAGAAGAATTCAAATTGTATCTTAATATCTGGATTTCCTCTGGATACTTGTAGACTTCAGCTGCAATCAGTTTACAAACATTGTGTATTGATTCTGAGTGGAAAGAAATATATAATTTAATCATTCATGAATTAGTAATAGCATTGATTTATAGTCTGTGACCCAGGGAAACTGTTCTCACAGCTAGTGATCATTTTTCAAGGTTTTTGAGATCTAAACTTATGATCTACCCTGTTATCCATTTTCTAAAAGCATAATAAACTGCACTTTTTTCTAGTATTGCATCAAAGTTGCAATATTTATTAATTTTAGTATTTGTTTTAGAAAATTCTGTAAGAATGCTTTTTTTTTTTTTTTTTTTTTTTTTTTTCCCCTTGAGTTTTTCTGTCACTCATTTATGTCCTTACTTTTCAGAAAAATCCAAACTCAAAGTCCGCTTTGGTGAGAAAACATGTTTTATATATATAACTTACTATCCTGTCAAGCTTAGAAGCAATAATGCAATTCTTCAGGTGNGCAAGATTTTGGAAGGAAAGGGAGCAGCAGGAGTGATCTCTATGGGATATTAGGGGATGCCTGTGATGATTACAATTGGTTTCAGCCTGTTCTGCGCTGGACCTATCCAAGAACCTAGATGATTTCATTAGCAGAGCTGTTGGTGCAAACGAATTTAAGAAAGGACAGAAAGAACTGGACAGGGAAACAAAGAGAGTGGGAAGGAGTAGGAACATGAAGGTTGGTGTAGGAGGCATTCCACGCTGGAGCAGTCTTCCCATGCACAGCTAACTCACCCAAGAGGAGTTTCTTCACCAAAGGGATCAGTGTCTGTGGATGAACACCCACTGAAGGTACACCCTGAAGGGACAGCAGTCTATGGGACACCCACACTGGAGCAGAGAAGAACAGTGAGAGGGAAGGAACAGCAGAGAGAAACCAGAATGTAATACTTCACTGTCTAGTCCATCACAGAAGGGTCTGAGAATTACCTTCGGCGATTACAGTGAGGTCCTTAGTGAGAAGTTAAGCCCAGGAAACAGGGAAGTAATGTGTTTTCCCAAAGCATACTATTATTATTTTTATTTCCTACTACTCATATCAGTAATTAATTATTTTAATTGACAGTCAATTTATTTTCCCAAGCCAAGTCTATTTTTCTCATGACAGAATTGGTAGGTGATCTCCTTGTTCTTTTGTTGCCCAGAGATTTCTAGCTTCAGCTCCTAATGAAGAGGGGCAGTGAGAGAATGACTGGGTGGGAGCATCTGTTAGCTGTGACCATCTCATCCCAGTATCAGAAATCATTTGCGCACGCTCAGCCACTTAATTTGAAAGAAATAGAATGATCAAATGCAGCTTTGAGCTTTGCTCTAGTTGTGATTGAAGCCAGTTCATTTGTAGGTACTGCTAGACAAAACAAAACTGCACTTCTCATCATCTGTCTCTGCTGGAGTAAGAAAGAGGTAGCAGTCTCTTAATTCTTCTAACTTAGGTTAGAATAATATTTTGAGTTTGACTGAAGTTGTACAAAAAATACAGCTATATACAAACTATTTCTTGTCACTGAGAGAATCAATTTGCATAAGGGAATACATCAAGAAGACAGTAAGTTTTCAGTAGCTGTGAATAATTATTCACTTTCAATTAACATAGAAATTATTTCAAAATTAAGACAGAGAATATGACTTCCATGATAACCAATAAGTTGTGAATTGCTGTGAATTGGTGACACAACCTATGTGATATTATGTAAGCTTATATATCTAGGCTTACCTTGACAATAAAGAAGGTAATTTATTTTTTAAGTTTGTGTTGTTCATCTTTTTTTTTTTTTTTTTTTTTTTTTTGAGTACTTATATAGTCCTTCTATCAGTTGTGTCATTGTATTTCACGGCAAATCTGCAGACTGTATTTTATTACTTGTTAGAACATTAGTTAGAAAAAATTAATATACTGTACACTAAATTCAGCAATGCAATCATCCACTAAAACACTTAGCTTTGCTAGGGACTTGCAAATTGCTGGAGATACTGATGTATCACTTATACAACAAATGCTTTTCCAAAATTGAATAAAATTTTGTCAAAAGCAAACATGATCAAAAGCCAGGTTGGTGCTCTGCTCTTAACTTAGGAATGGCTTATGCTGTTGTATCTCCATACAATCACATACTGTGGATGTTAAAAAAAATAATAATAATAAAATAAAATTGGTTCAGCCTTGGTTGATTTGTTTCTACTGTAGAATCACTTGGATTGTAAAGGACCTTAAAGATCAACTCCTTCTAACACCTCTGCCATGGGCAGGGCTGCCACCCACTGGATCATGGCTCCACCCAAGCTGGCCTTGAACACCTCCAGAGACAGGGCTGTCACAACCTCTCTGGGCATCCTGTGCCAGTGCCTCACCACCCTGAGTAAAAAATTCCTGCCTCCAATATCTCATCTAAATATCTCCTCTTTCATTTTAAAGCCATTCCACTTTGTCCTGACACTATCAGGCTGTAGCAGAACTAAGTCATGGCCTGAAGCAGTGATTGAGCACGTGATGGGAAGGCAAAGCCAACCTCAGGGGAGCTCAGGTGCATGCAAAGCACCTGAGTGACTGGAAGGGGTAGACCCTGGCTCCACCCCTTCCCAGACCTCATTATTGAGGATTTGGCAGGGGAGCAATTGTATCTCAATAGAGGTTCCTGCCTTCCTAAAGCCTTCTGAAGGTAAGCAGCTGGTTTTGTCCTCATTAGCTGCAGCTAAAGACTTTGTCACCCTGCTGTTATTGTGGTACTTTCCATCATGTTATAGTATTTCACAGATCACGCAAAAAGTCCTTCAGTTCACCTCCTGTTTCGCACTCCAGAGAGATCCTAAGCACTTTAATAGCGGGTGACATATATAAAAATCTAAGAGCTCAAATATCTTATGGAAGTGCTTGGGAGAGTAAGGAGCCAGAACTTCTCCATGGTGGTTAACAACTTAGCTGCTAGAGGTTATATTTTCTTTTTGATTTCTTTTTTCTTCTGCCAAATGATCACTTCCACTCAGATTCTTCTTGTATTACAAGCAAGAATTTCTCTTTGTTCCTATAAGGTAATAAATTCTGCCTGATGAATGTGGTAATTGTTTTGAAGATTAAAGAACTTTTATAGGGTGATAATAGCATGATGATGTTGCTAAATATTTATCTGAGCACACAGTTATTCACAGCTTCATGGAAGAAGGTCAGTTCAACTCTAAGCAAATCCATCTGAAAGGGAAGAAAAGTTTAGTCTTGTGATCCCTGAAAAATCCTGAAGGTGAATCCACCTTTCAGAAAACTCCTGAAATTCTCAAGTAGTTCTGCAGGTGGGCCTTCTTAATGGCATTAATCTTCTGTGGGGTAAATAAAACTAAGAAATCAAGAGTTCTCCAAGAAGAGAATATATGGTGATGTTAATGATTTAGGCCACAAAATGAGATTTTTCCTGTGTTTGTTGTGGGGAGGGGGCAGGGGGAAATGACATTGCGAACTTGCATCTGGAAATTGGATTTGTTGGAAACCACTTAGTTCCTAAGGATATGGCAATTAAATTTCTCTTAAGAGGTAGATAATTGCCCTGTCTTGGAATTAAGCAAATTCAAATAATGGAGAAGAGTGAAGTTGGGGTACTGACTAGGGAGCTCATTTTTCTTCCTAGGAATTTCTTTGACACGTTCTTGCATCTGTTTGTTAGGTTTGTGAAGTTTGTGGGATCTTGTCTCTTGGGAAATGTATTTAGAAGGATAAGCAATTTCACTTTTCTCCTGGAAGCAGTTCTGCCTGACTTCTTCAAGACTGGTGTATCTAAGCAGTTTAAGTAGCTTACACTGTAAGCAATAAGATTTGCAAGACCATATATGAAACCTGTTTCTTCCCTTACTTTTCCTAATTCTACCACTGACTTTTGTAGTGTCATGTACTTAAGAACCTATGAACTGCTGAGTACTGCTAAATCAGGTGAAGATGTTTTAAAGACCTGCTATTGTCCTTGTATGGTTTATTTTTATTTTTAGTTCTTTTTAAATAATAATAATAATAAAAAAAAACATAGTTTGATGTTCATTGTGTAGGTTTGTGGGGAGGGATTTATCTTCTCAGCTTGGTAACCCAACTTGATGCGGAAGTGAGATTACTGTGTACATAATTACCACACAAGTATAGAAATTGGAGAAGGTTAGAGCTTCATCAAGTGCTGCATGATTAGGGATCAGTGCTCAATATAAACAATGAAGGAACAAAGGTCAGATTTGTGAAACTGCTCACAGTCATGTTCTTCATCCTCATCGAGCCTACGTGAACGAATTTATTTCTGATTTATCATTAAATTTTAAAAACTGAGAGGATTTATTTGCTTCTGTTCACTGACGGGGTGGATACACATATACAGCCTGGACCTCTTGTTAAAGAGACAATAAGGAGAGTTTATACTTCTGTTTATAAGGAAAGATATGTTATAGAGACTGAGACGTTGAAAGCTCTCTTCTGATTGTGTTTGCTCAGGAAGTACATTACTACTCAGTGGAAGGGTTTTTTGGTTGTTTTAGGCTTTATAGCTGCAAACTGTACTTCTCACTCAGCCATTCTGGCTATTAAAAGCAGAATACCTAGTAATGATGTTACTATACAGAAAAATTGAATAGTAAAATGACTTGAACTGTAGCGGTTAAAAATATTCAACTTTGGGCAGGAGAAAATCTTTACTCATTAGCTATGAATGAATTACCAATTAAAGACTGATCTTGTTACGTTACTATATTAGGGGATGTGTCCATTAACTTCAACTGTCTAATACATTCTGATTCAATAATTGCTATATCTTCTGTTTTTTAACTGTTCCTATGAGTTTATTTCTGCTCAACAATATACAGCCACTTAAGAGAATGCCTGGATTACAAAAACTGGATGTCTTCACCTGTGGTCTAGTTAAAAGCACATATTATCTGTTTGAGTATGTAAGGAAAATCCTTGTCAGGCAAGTGGATCCGAAAACTAAATCTTGTGACAGAATATGACCCTTCCTAATTGTACATCTTAAAACAAACAAAGCACTAAACAGTTATTCAGCCCCATAAAAAGAGTCTCACAGCATTAGAATAAATGAGATTGCAAGAGGCTGGTGGACAGTCACTAGTCAGATTCCACAGGGCTTTATTTCAGGGCCCATTCTCTTCACTATTTCTATAAATGATCTGGATATGTGTATTAAGTATGATTCAAGATCTTGAATGTGTATTAAGTATGTTTGCTAATGATACTAAGTTAGGAAGAGCAGTTGATCCCTCAGGGATAGAAAGGCTTTGCAGAGAGGTCACCAGCAGTCACCAATCACATGAAGTTTGACGAGAGCAAGTACTGGATTCTGTGCCTGGAATGAGCCAATCCCAGCTATCCATTGCAGACTAGGGGATGAGGCTGGAGAGCAGTCCTCTGGAAAGGAATCTGAGGGCTGTGGTCAGTAGCAAGTTAAACAACTCAAGTCAGCCACATGCCCTGGAAGCCAACAAAGCCAACTGTACCCTGAGATGCATTGGGCCTAGCCCTACCACCTGAGGGAGGAAAGGGATTGTCCCACACTGCAGCAGTACAGCCTTGCTTTGAACACTGTGCGGGTACTAAAAAAATAAATCTCTTAGAAAATGTCCAAGGGCTGCAACTCACTCTCTACCGATGCCTGAAAGGAGGCTGTAGTGAGTTGTGGGTCAGCTTCTTTTCCCAGAGAGCTAGTGATAGGATGAGAGGGAATGGCCTTAAGTTTTCTCAGAGGAGGTTCAGGTTGGCTATTAGAAAAAACTCTTTCTCAGAAAGAGGGGTGAGTTATTAGAACAGGATGCCCGGGGAGTCAGTGGAGACAGTGTCCCTGGAGGTGTTCGAGAAAAGGGAAGGTGTTGAGTGGAGTTACATGGTTTCATGGTGTGGTGATGACAGGTTGCTGGTTGGACTAGGTAATCTTAGCTGTCTTTTCTATCCTTAATAATTCTATGATACAAGATGTTAAGAGCTCTGGAGTGCAAGATGTATGAGAATCCGCTGAGGTCTCACTGTTTCTTCAGCCCAGAGCAGAGGAGGGCTGAGGGGAGCCTACAGTTCCTTGCAAAGGAAGTGGAGGGGCAGCACTGAGCTCTGCACTCTGGTGGCAGTGAAAGGAGTGGAGGGATCAGCATGGAGCTCTATCAGGGGTGGGTCAGTTTGGATATTATGAAAAGTTTCTTCCCCAGAGGGTGATCAGGCACTTGAACAGGCTCCCCAGGGCAGTAGTCACAGCCCCAGGCTGGCTGAGTTCAAGAAATGTTCAGACAGCACTCTCAGACACAGCATTTGAATTTTGGGTGGTCTCGTACAGAGCTAGGAGTTGCACGTCCCTTCCAAACCAGGATGCTTTGTGATTCTGTAAATGAAAGAAAACAGACATTTCATGGATTTTTTTAATAAACTTTTACTCAAATTTCAGTAATATGCATTTTAGACATCCCTCTGGAAAAAAATTGTGTTCTGTATATTATGAGGAGTGACACCTTAATTGCCTGCAGACATCTTTTTGAGCTAATGAGTAAAATAACCTAATAACTAATTGAAACTCTGAAGTAAAGGCATTAGGAAACTAGAATTACATCCGGAATTAACTAGCTGTTTTGCTTTGATCACAGCTGAATGGGATAATTAACTAATTAACAGTGAAACCAATTAATAAATGCAAACTCTTGTATAAAGATACATTATATGCAAACATCTAAGGCAAAACAGAATCCAAATACAGTTCCATTTCTTTTGTTAAAAAGGTAAAAGCAGAATAGGACATCCTTTTGTCATTTGTGTTAGAGTTTGGTCTCAGTTTGGGTGAAGGCTGACAGGAACTAACTTGCCAAGATTTGACACAAAGGGTTTCACTGAGAAGCACTAGTTTGAGTTACCTAGCTAGAAACTAGAGATTAATCCCACTTCCTTAAAGAAGGAAACCAGCAGTCTTTTTTGTGAGACAGTTAATCCCACTCAGCTCCTGCCCTCAAGCTCGGGAGTGCTTCTGAAATCAAGAAATGCTATCATTGAGAAATTCAGCTGCAATGGTACAAACAACGGAAACATACTCAGCCATTTCATTCTGTAAGTAAACTGATTTTGATGCACTGCAGTTTCGAAGTAGATAATTTGTAAAAATATCTAAGTGTTGCTTTTTAGTTTTTTACTAAGTTGCCGGTTGCAAGAGGGGTCATTCTTCTTCCCTTTCTAATTCCCTCAGATAACCTAATGTTAGCAGCAAGGGAATAAGTCCCAAGTGCAAAAATTGCTGGCACTTTTTTTTTTT
>PPHD01023264.1:0-12526 GCA_002909625.1 Bambusicola thoracicus | reverse complement strand
AAAAGTTCAGTTGGAATTGGATTGTATCAAGGCCAGGTTGGATGAGGCTCTGGGCAATCTGGTCTAATAAATGGAGAAGTTGGTGGCCCTGCCCGGCAGGGGGGTTGGAAATTCATGATCCTTGAGGTCCCTTCCAACCCAGGCCATTCTGTGATTCTGTATCATATGTTACTGTCTGTGGCTTACTGCCTTCTTTATATCACGTCTATATTCTTGTATGAAAAGTGTATGATCAGTACTACCTTTCATGAATGCAGCAATAGGATGTAATTTTCAAATAGGACCTACTAAATCTGCTCTGAAAGTAATGCCTCCAATTTTATTATGTTGGCTCTTTATACCAAGAGGCAGATGTTGGCGACTGAACCTTCCCACCGATATTCTGTTACATTTTGTTGCTGTTCAACAGATGGCAGCAGAGGGGCAGTCTGACAAAATAGTGTCCAACATGAAAGTGCATATGAAGCATGGAATTCCTCCACGTGGAAAAAACGACACCTATTGACATTCATCAATGCTTGCTGAACATTTATGGAGAGCAAACAGTGGATGTGAGCATGGTGAGGTGGTGGGTGGTGCATTTCAACAGTTGCAACAGAGATATGAAAGGCCACATTCCTGATGGCCAAGAAGATATTTAAGAGTGTGACATGCTGGCTCTTGTTCATTCCTAATAGCAGTGCATAGCTAATGGTGGTGACTTTTTTGAAACACAGTGTTTTGTAGCTAAGAATTTTCTCTATTACATAGTGTTCTTGTGCTCGTTGTATCTGTGGAAATTTTCAAGTGACCTACTTAACTAGGATAAAGGGCAAAGTTTTCGTATTTTAAAGACCAGTTATTGTTTTCCTAAGAAGAACCTTTTTTAACTTGACAAATATGTTGGCATATTTTTGTTCTGTTTTGTTTTATAGGGCTATTCTCCTAGATGCTGACAGCTATTATTTGGTAGTATATACAATAAAAAAAAGTCCTCGTTCTCAGGCAGCAGTCTTATCAATATAAACTTATCAGTCAGCAAGACTAGTGGTGACCTCAGTTCACCTAATTCTAGCCTATTGAGGATATGGTGATGCTTTAAGATAGGGTGTGCAATATGCTGTACATTCTTTCTGTTTTCTGCAAAAAATAGAATAAAAAGTAATAACATAAAATGAGAAAATTAGAAGTAAAATATGAATCATAAGGACTAAATATAAAAAGTATGTAAAATACAGAATAGATACATTGTCATTCAATTAAATCAAATACAGATCCTACTACTTTTCAGTTGCAGGAGCAGTACTCACTTGCTGAATCTGTAGTAACTTTTTTATTTAGAGTAGTAGTGTAATTCTGAAGAAAATCTCCAGTCATCCTGCTGTAATGGGCATCAGTTCAGTTCACAGAGAATCTTTGATGTATATAAACAAAATCCCCCTCTGTGCTTTTTTTGGGGGGGGGGTTGGAAGGGGAGGGGGAGTGAATCTAAACGTAAAGATTCACATCAGTTGTTCACCAAAGAGAAATTCTGTACAAAATATACTCTAACTCCATGTCCACCCCTAATGGAAACACAAAAGCCTTAACCTTACATCTTGTCTATGATAAAAGTTTCATCTAAGGAATACTGCTAAATCTACTTCAGAAGAAGATCCTTTCTCAAATTCTTCAAAGATAGACATAAATTATATCTAATCTGCTCCTGCTGAGCCAATTTACCTGCTAATGTAGATTTTAAAAAAATCTTTATTCCACAATGACTAACCTTCTAAGTAGTGAGAATTGCGCCAGAATTATTTCTTCCACAAGAAATAAAATACTGAGATGAACTAGAGGAAAAAGCATTTAATAAACTCAAAAGAATCTTCAATTCATGATTCCTCAAAAAAAAAAAAAAAAAGATAAGAATTTAAGCTAAAATGAGCTTGTATTCTGCACAAACTCTTACATTTATCTCCATTTTCAGTGCAATAGTCTTGAAATAACACATAGAATTACCAAAGATAAGATGAATGAAACATAAAACTCTTTATCACCTGACTAACTAAGTTTTAATCAAGCCATAGACAAAGTTGTAGCATTTCAGGTTTCCTGTCTCCAGCCTGGACAGCTTCACATGCATACAAATATTTTTAGCTATAACAAGAATAGAAGATTCTTCTGTGAAGCTAGTAATAGAACAGGCATTCTGCAGTCTCTACTCATCTGTCAGTAGTGTAATACATCTGAAGTATGGCCTCCATCTAGAAAGAAAATACAAATGTATTAGAGTCAGAGTTTTATAAAACTTGTGTCATCAGTACATCATCACTCTAATAAACACTGGACACAGTGATCTTGAAACTATTAAAGCCATAATTTTAGTGAACAAATACAGATGCTCCAGTTTGAAGCCTTCCACCACAAACTTGACTCATGATTATTATTACTGCTTTCCTTTCTTGTGTGGACAAATACAACAGAAATTCTGCTGCTCAAAGCCTTATTTTAAACTTCATCTCTTCCGTATTAAAAGGTGTACCAACTCAGCATATATTACCTGAAAAATAACTTACATATGAAAATACACAGGCTATAAGGATATCTTTATTTTAATTTCAGACTAATTTACACGAGTTAACCTTAAATAAACAACCGAACTTTGTTATGTAAAGGACTTTCTTATGTCATGTTACAACTGGATTAAGAATATTCCTAAGAGTACTATCTTGTTTATAATCATAACATTAAATCAGGCCTTTATTTAGATTGACTCAAAAAAAGAACACAGATGAGGATCTGAGTTATGTTTTTTATAGCTTGTCTATGTCTCTGGCACATTTCTCCTCTTCTTATAGACCTAACATTAGCTACACATACTGAAGAACTGCCAGACATTGTACATTAGTGTCAAATAGAAACCACAAATGTCATTTCTAGCTCCTGCCAAAAGCTGAACTACACCCAGCCTGCAGGGTGAGAGAGAAGATTTGCTTTTTTTTTCAACACCACAGTAATTGGCAGTGTCTTGCACATGGTCACATTCTTGTTATGTAGTTCTGTTCTTTGAACTGGGGACTCAGACCAGTGTTCATCAAAGATTTAGCCCTTAACTTGCCCTATCTATTGTCTTCCCTTTGTTACACCAAATGCTATGTTAAACTGGACTCCTTACCAGAAATCTGATACCTTTCTATAAGATTTTCTTTGTGAATACTGTGAGTTGCAACTTGAAATATTTGGAATCTGGCTATTCTGAATCAGAAGTATTTGGGAAAAATTCAGTGGGAGATTTTCCTGCCTTCCAGAGACATTGCTTGTGAGAAAAGAATAATCCAGCTTGATTTAGGTAAGTATCCAGAACTTCAAGGTTTAAAGAAAACAAGTTTGAGCTTGAGAACTCAAGTCACTTATTATCTAATTTGCTGTGAGCCAAGTGATTGCAGTTAAAATAAGTTTTCCATTACTTCTTCATCCAATATCATCACCAGAACTACTTGCTAATCTAATTGACAACAGTATAATGACTAATATAATTACTGCATTTCACTCACCATGTTTCAACAGTTCAATTTTTATCTCATAGTTCTCTTTCGTTTTCCCCTTGGGCTTATCTATTTTTTGACATGGGAACAACTGTGGCCTTCAATCTTTCCTGAAGAGACAATCTTCAGTATTCATCAGGGTACAAAAATATGTCATATCTTTCAATCTGACAGCATCATTCGTTGTTCTGGTTGCTGACAATAAACTCTTTAATGATCGAGTTCCTACTGGCTCACAGTATATTGTCAGACAATTTAGCAAAGCAATGCTCTTTTCATGAAGCTTAAAGTATCTTGGCACAGACATCTTTTAATGCATACACTCTGTGACGCCATGGAAAAATAACCAGATGTACACTTTACAGCTGAAATTGCTAGCTATCTAAAAAATAATAAGTACAAAAAACACTGGATATGATTTTGAAGTAAGCTCAGCACCTTGAAGAGTCAGGCTATACGTATTTCTTACTTTTGTAATTTAGTACTGTTACTAGGTCACATCAAGATATAAAAAGCAAGGGTAGAATTGAAAGAAGTATTCAAAATATCTGTGTTGTATATATTATAGACTAGGTAGGTCTTCTGTTTTATCCAGGTCAAGAAGGCAGTCAAAGAATGAAAAATGTTACTTGGGCTTTTTGTAACTCTAATCAACAGGATCTATTTACATGTTTAGCTGCAAATGTAGAGAAGAAAATTGTGGTTGAACAGGTATTTTCTTTCCTGTTTGGTACATTAGCAGCATTATATATTTAACATAGCTTATTTTTTCCATATAAAATGTTAGACTACATGAAAATATAACTGCACTTCCATTTTCGATACAAGGATGTCAGTTGTGTGCATCATTTCCATCTTCTTCACTATCTGATACTGAAAATGAGTCTGTATCATAGCAGGTTTCATTTCAGATAATAAAGGAAGTTAATAATCAGATGGTGCTCCTGGATACACTAAATCCAACCTTTGTTAAGCAGCAGTTTCCTGTATATTAATAGACTGGAAATTATTCAGGAAATTGCTTGAAAATGACAGTCACTGAACATTATTTTAATGTCAAATGACTCGAACAATTCTGTTGGAGTCATCTAGAATGCTACACTTTAGTATGGCGCCAATGTGCTTTGGGAGCTGAGAAGAGTCAACTCTGTTCTGAAATAATATGTAACATGCAAAGACATAATGGAGCACAGCAAGGAAATATGCTTGCAGACCTCTCTTTTTTTTTTTTTTTTTTTTTTTTTAGCTTTGATAATACCATCTTAGAGTATCTTCTCTGTTATTTCAAACTCTGACTTTTGCTTTTATGACCATATGGAAAACAGCAGGCAGAAAAGATTTCTTTCTTGCATACATAGACAGGTTTTCTGTACAAGTATTCCCTGAATAGTCACAATGCACGGTTTCCTTCATGCTCTTCCATAAAAGAAAAGAAATGTAAAGTTGAAAAGAGAGTCATTCATCAAAGTAAATTACTGAGTAATACTAATAATATCCAAAGTTCTTAGCACAATGCCCATTCCCACAGATTTATACAAAATGCAACTTACTGATTTGTAGTAGCTCTGTAACCAATTTGTCAACTCAAAGTATTTTTAATTCTGCTATATGAACTAACTACTAATTCACTCTGAAGAAGGAGGAAATGTAGCAGCCTAATTTACCAACATGTGGATTTTATCTTCTGAAATACCTAATCCACCGTGACTGTTTTGCAACAAAAAATACATAAATAGGAACTCAAACAGTGAATTCATAGTTGTACTCAGTTGTCCAAGTAGTAGCTCTCATATTTCAAATCACTTTTCCTAAACTAGAAGAGAAATCACAGACTTGTACTGAATAAGAAACATCTGCTTGTGAGTCATATTTGACAAGGTAAAAAAAAATCATTCATCCATACTTACTTAGTGTCTTTCAAAATCTTTGACTTTACACAGATAAAATTAAAAAAAAAAGCTTTTGTTATATAGCATATTATTCTGAGATACATTGACATGTTTACAATTTGTATGTAGTTCAGCTTAATAATTTAAATGCAATTGCCAAATTGCTGCTATCTTAACAGCTGTTATCACTTGACTAGATCACTTTCAACAGTAGAGTATCAACTGAATGACTGATACAAAGACATTGTCATTGATCTGAAACATAACCACAGAGAATCCCAAGGACCTGTGCGACACAGAGTCACTTACCTGTGGAACTGGAAGATCTAAAGCCTGAGAGATAGATCCTAAATCTTGGCAATGCAGAGGAGACAATGTGTTTTTTGCCCAGACTCATTGCTTTGCTCACAAGCAGAAGAATTTTGTTATACTAGTACTTTCTGTTAGCCTTAAGTTGGACTTGAAAATAGAAAATAAGTGAGAATGCAGTTGTTCCTTGTATGAAACACTGGAAAACTATTTAGCTGTGTCTGAAATTCTGCCTAGCTTTGGACACTCATTTTCAGTGGTCTGTCATTAAATAAAATGTTTTTGTTGCAGTACCTCATAAATATGTGAGGCCATAATACACTTATATACCATTGTTTTACACTTTATTTATAAACCAGTCTGGTAATCAATTTGAATTCTACATTTTCCTGTGCTCTCCTCCCAGTTGTTTTGTATGTAAAAATATGCAGCGTATATACATTTCAAAACAGCTGCTGAACTTACAAAGACCAGGACTACCACAGTTGTAGCATCTTTACATTCCAAGCAGAAACTGTACTCAGGGTACAAGGAAAACAGATTAAACTACCGGAACATATGCAAAAGATCTATTATAGTCAGCATTTGTACCAGTATAAAAAAATACACTGGTCTAGATTAGCATTGGGTGAAAACAGGCATAATTGATGAGATTGCAGTCGTCTTACACAACTCCTTTGAAGCATGGAACTTTGGAAGTTCAGTTTCCTTGATTTCTGAAGCAACTGTTTTTAGATATTACTTTTTTGTATCTGCTGCTTATGATCCTTCACAGACCTGGCTGGTCTCAGCTTGGCTGAAGCAGCATGCCTAAAAAACAAAAGGATTGTGGGTAGGGAGATCCGAACCAGTGGCTCACCACAGGATCCCTCAGGCAAGCTGCTTGTGGTCTAGTTTATCCAGGTGGAAGACTGAGCAGAACAAGAGCAGGGAAAAGAATTTTAATCATATCCTGCACCTGAACTAAGCATCCAGTCTGTTTACTGCAAATATGTATGTCACATATTAATACATTTTTCCCTCTGAGTACAACCATATACAGTCTATTAAAAATGTTTCTATTGTGGATGGACATGTTTATTATGATGTGTTGTTCTCCCCTACTTCCCCCCCTTTTTTTTCTCCTATTAAGAGGGATTGGGAAGAAAACTTTCTATATGACAATCACAGGAAAAACACTGCTACTTCAGTTCCTTGGGAGTTGCAATATAAGACACTGAAGCATTCACAAAGCAGAATTTAAATGACAAACAGGATTTGATCATTCAAAATCAAGACCAAAATATACATTATATAAAAAAAGTACTGGAAAACAGGTCTTGTATAAAAGACATCAGTTACTGGCCTAGGACAATATACTTGAAGATGCACGAGTAGGATAGGCTAAGATTCTTACTAAAATGTGACATTTAACATTGGCAGCTCCTGGTTAGAATTCACATGTTCATGTCACATTTCAGGTAATTTACATTCTCTGTATCAATGAGAAAAAAATCTGCATCTCTGTGTACTAAACTCATATCTTAAATAGTCCAGAATTGAGGGAGATTTCTCTCAATTTTTATTTAGTTTATGCTACATCATTGCCTATCAGTCTTAATCCAGTTTAGTGACAGATGGAAAACGCTGATATTTATATACTGCAAAACAAAGCAAACATACAAAAGGAAAAAAAAAAAAAAGAGAGAGAGGAAAAAAAAGAAAGAAGGAAAGATAGAAAACTCTTTTAATTTTTAGGATAAAGGAAATACAACAAAAGATTCAATTAGGTAGGCTGTCTGCTCCAAAGTATTGGACATTCACTACAATTCTCTGAAGCTACTCCAGACTGGAATTTTCTTCTGGTATTCTAAGAAAATGTACCACTCCTTCTGTTCAGTGTTCTCAGAAAAATGGCAGCTCCCTTTCCCAACTTGTCATGCCTAGAAAAACACACTAATGGTGCTTATAAGGAAACAAATAATTGTACCTCCATATCACTGACTCCAGAAAAGCTCTGGATAGAGCTCTTTAACCAGGAATATCACACTTAAGCACTCCTGGGCTTACTTTCCCAGGAAATCTTCCACGTCTTTCTTTGTAAGTTATCATCTTACTCCTACAATTCTAATATCTTCCACCCTATCATAGTCTTAAGTTGTAAACTCTTTCTAGGAGTTGGACTTATGGGTCCCTTTCAAATCAGGATATTCTGTGGTTCTACAAAGGTCTTGTACTAATCTTAGTCCAACAAAATACAACTACTGTAAAAATGCTGTATACATAAATTTGTCCTAGGTCTTTTCTTCACTTAAGTTTTTCTACCTTTGATAATCCTCAACACCCAATAGGAATCACAAAATAATGCCTTAATACTAGAGCAACAAGAACTTTATGAAAACATGCCAATTGCCACACTTGCAGCTCAGAGCATCTGATTCCTGCTTCCGTTGCTGCAAATCAGATCAATCATGTACCATATAAAACAAAACCTGTACTTCCATTTTACAGCATATTAACTAACCTTTGTAACTAATGACTAACTGTGTAACCTTCTGTGGCTGAATACTATATCATAATGTTACACTCAGCTTACTATGCAAACATTCTTTTAAACATCTTTATCTCTGCATGAGAAGAAGTCATTATGAGCTTATAGTGAATAGCAAACAGCATCAAATCAACTTTTTTTTAATTTCTTACATTATTCTATAGTGTTTCTATTCAGGATGTACTGATGCACCACAGTTGAAAAGCCATCAATGCATAGCAAATAACAGCACTACTCAAAAACATGCACTATGGATCTGAAAATTATTCATAAAATTTTCAAATTATCTTGTGCCACCACTCAAATGCCAGACTTAAGAAAAAATGTGTGTGCTCACTGCTATGGTCTGCACAGTATCAAAGAGCCTCAGGGACCTCTCTGTGTGCAGTTTCATAAAGGAATATACATCTCTGGATGCCAGCTAACAAAAAATGTTGGTTAGCATAGTTAAAAGTGCTGGGATTTTGAGAAACAACTGATAAATTAGATCTATAGATACTGTGTTTCAGAGAACTAACCTTTGTATGCAATTTTTCATTGCTATAGCAATTTGATCTCAATATCAATATGAATTAATTCTAAATTATAATCTTAGCACCTTTCAAGAACCATGAAAACCAGCCTATACTGTCTACAATGACTGCAAGAGTATATTGATCAAATATGACAACAATTTCATATAGGAATAACTTTTAATGACATGCAAAGTCTGAAAGGGAACAGTGAGGCTGAAAAAAAAGCCAATTAAATTGGTTTGTAGGTTGAGTTTTTATTGTTGTTTTTTCAAATATTTCATATCAGTATTACTTTTCCGTGACACTTCTGTGCCTTGTGACTTTTTTGTATGAAGATGAGCAGGCACGAGGATTTTCTGGATCCATTTCTATTTCACTTTCTATTTCAGTCCCAAACATCATGTGAATACTTTACAAATGGGAGAAAATAAATGCATGGTATCTCCTAAATTTGTATCTTGTCAGCAGCAATAAAATATTTTGAGCATTGGGAGTCTGAATGAGTATCAAACTTAGACAAAGTTCAGAGGCAGACTTATGGAGTCCTTTTGTAGTTGCTGGCTGCCCTGGCTACTTCAGACTTGGGTCTTGGGATATTCTCAGACAAAGATTCAGGCTGTCTTTAGTACATTACACATGAGCAACTCAGTGTTTATATTTCAGGTAAGGAGCTACCAAAGTGTGCTCCCCGGTCCCATCTTAGAAAGGGAAGAGGGTGGCTCATGTGGATACCATAGTTGAGTTTCTTTTCCATTAAATGCAGTCACATAAGGAATGAGTGGACACTTTACTTATTCTTTTTTTGAGTTTTTCATGATAGAATTCCTTCTTCAAAGAAGAGGATAAGAATATGTACAGATATAGTAAAACCAATTAATAGGAAAAATGCATGTATGGTTTTAGAGCATATTATTATTCTCAAGTCAGCAAAATTTTCTTGCAAAAAATATTATCAATTTTAAAGAAAGAAGATTGAGTGGAGAGGGTCACAAATTGATTTTAAATGCTTCCAAGAACAAAAGGTACCGGGTGGCTGGCTGGATTTTTTGTACAGCTTACTGTGAATCAGGCAAGATCTAAAAATAAAAAAGATCTAGCTGAATGCATAACACACACTGTGTTCATGAGATGAATCTCAAAATGAAATACAATAAAATTATCAGCTAGTAATGAAATAAAGAAAAGAAATATAGATCTGTGCCTGCTGTTCACAATGTGAGAAATTTAATCATAACAGGGTTAAGTGAAACAAATATATCAAATTCCTCCAGAGGACTCTGCATATAAATAGTTAAAGTAATGGAATTTGGAGTGCTCTATTGCACTGTTTCCTAGATTAAAGTACCATAACATATATACACAGTGATGCTATAACATTAGGTGTAATTTGTAAACTAGCTCAATTTTTCTGATTTTGGCTACAGACAGCATACTTTTTGAGCTTGCAATTTAAAGAAACAGAAGAAGCATTTAACAATTAAAGTCACAGAATCTCAAAGAATTCAAAATTCATTTGAACAGAACCACTAATGTACCTTTGGTATGAAAGGACTGGGCTTAGAATACATCTAAGACAATGACATGCTACTGCTAACTCTTTGACAAATTAACAGTTAGGAACCAAGGTTTGTTCCCTGGGCATTTCCAAGTATTAAACTCCAGCATTTTTTTCCTACATAGTCTTGACCAAGCTTTGAACATCCGTAACTGAGGTATTACTACCTCAGAAAATGTAGGAATGGGATTCACTCCTTCTCTGATGAACCATATGGAAGTGTTGGTGTTTGCAGTTACATTGGTTTATAAGTCCTCTGTTTCTTTCAAGAGCACACTATAAGTGAAAGGTGGGATTTCAGTCTTGTTGTAGATGACCCTATCTGATCACAGCATTCAAGGAGCTGTTGTTGTGTCTATTTCCTATTCATCCTTCCAGTGCTGTAACACAGCAAAAACATGTTACAATGACAGAAATACCCCCCAAAAAATCAATAAAGTTTGATTTCAGAGACTCAAAAATAGTCTCTGTAAAGCAAAAGTGCATTTTGTTATGCTACTCTGTGCCTGCAGTGCCCAAAGCACCAAAGGTTTAAAAGAACAGTGGGCTACGCATTCAGCCTGCACCCCAGCCTTCCCTAGGCAGTCTGTAAGCCTTGCCCACCCTGCTGCAGGCTTCCCTGCCTTTGTAAGTCTGATGCAGCATTTCACTTCCTCCCAGTACCTCTGGCACTATGTTTAAAACCCACTCACACTCCCTTCTATCTACCTCAGCATTGGCAGGGTTTTTAAATTAACTTTGAACCTCAATCCAGATATGGGGATATTGCAGACCACTAGCCTGTTGGCAGGCAGGCATTCTGCTTCTGGTCCCCACTCTCTCCAATGCCACTCAAGGATGATGAATAGCAGCTCAACTTTGTTGTTTCAAGGACCTGGTGTTTGCAGCCGCTTTGTTTCCTGTTGTTTTTGCTCTAACAGCTTCCTCTGATTTAGTGCTGTGCATTCAGGCAGGATAATAGAAAGTCAGTCTGAAGTTTGCATATTTACAGGAAATAAAGCAGATCTCTTCCTAATTCTACAGAATGATTAATAAAGCTAATTACTCAAAAATACCCAATGGTTTCTTTCATTTCCAACCTTTGGTGTGGCTTACTCAGATTTTTATCTAAGTAGAAGGGAAACACTGAATGTAGATTATTTTTGAAAAGAGAATTAATTCATTTATATGGATCTCCATTTTTCTGAAGTGTTCATGTTCTTCGGAGAGCACATTTTCTGTATCACTCACTCAGTAAATAAAATACTCTTGGCCCCACAGTATTCTTCAGTTTTGAAAAGGAAGTGAAATCACACCTCCTCAATTTTTTTGTAATTCAAATTCTTCCCTTGAGGGCAGAGCTTAGGGAGAAAAGGACCAACATACTCTGTTACTTCCTATTGATGTTACACAAAATTGAAAGAACTTGTTTCAATAAAGCCCATCCAGCATTTATGGAACTATGTACCTTATTTTCTTTTCAGAAGTTTTGAAGGGATTTTCATAGACTCGCAGAATCACAAGGTGATTTTTCTATTTTTTCATTAATTAAATAACTTTTTTTTTTTTTCCCCAAAATCTTACTAGGAAGGAACTAAAATTAAAACTGAGATGAAATGAAATAAAGTCTAACACTTCAGTGGTTTTTATTCTCTAACAATTAGGGCATCACTGTTCTGATTATTGCACTTATTCTTCTTGTTAAACAAATAATATACTTAGCAATAAAAAGATGAGATGAAAGTGTGCCAACAGCTTAGATGAGTATCCAAGTTAGAAAGATTGGTAAATTCCTACCGTGTCTCCCTTATAACCTACTGATAACCTGCATCTTCAACTTCTCTACTGATTGATCAGACATGACACTCTGATGAAATCATATGAACTTTAAAGAAAGATCAAGCCTTAAAGCATCAGTCTGATTTTCTATCTTAGTTGTCAAATCTTGGATTCTGAGAGAGCTTGTAGAAAAGTTACCTGTATGCATAAAGGTTTATATACTCTTTTATTCTGTTATAATGTGAAATAAGACAATGAATATTCTTTGGTTGTTGTATTTCTGATTCGATTTCCAAGAACTACATTTAACAAATCTGTTAATAAATCAGCAATTAGGCAAGCGAACAAGGAAGTACAAAGCATCTTGTGATTTTCAGTGATTTGAAGATGGACTGGCCAGCTTCCCAAGTACAGTGTTTATCTGTAAAACACTTTCACAGCTGCATTTTTTGTCTAGATGTAAG
>PPHD01023263.1:0-12527 GCA_002909625.1 Bambusicola thoracicus | reverse complement strand
AGGTAAAGAAATGGGTGAAAGACAGTGTGAAAGACAGCGTTTGTTGTCATAGAATAAAATTGTTTGAGTTGGAAGACACCCTTAAAGACCGTCTGGTCCAAATCCCCTGCAATGGACAGGGACATCAGCTCTGTCAAGTGCTCAGAGCCCCTCCAGCCCATCCTTGGGTGTCTCCATGGATGGATGTCCTCCAGTATGCCCACGCAGTTACTGGAATACTGAAATACACAGTGAAATAAATAGTATAAATGTGTATGTTGTTTCACTGGAAAACAAAGATCCAGAAGGGAAATGGACAAAAAAAACATTAAACACAGGGCTCTGTTTTTAGTCCTGGTGTAAGTGTTGCCAAGGGGCTGGAGGTGAAGGAGCTGCTGGCTTCAGCTATGTGACAGCAATGCTAAGTGGTGAGAGCAGTGGCGAAGCTGAAGGGATGAGCTTGGGCGAGGGAGCTCCTGCCGTGTAAGTGGGTTTGTGCAATTCCCACAGCTCTCCTTATCTCCCCGCGCCTTTGGTTGGCATATCAGCCAGACAAAGGGCTTAACGCAACTTGGCATAGTGACGGAGGAATGTGCTTAAAATTTCCAGCAACTGGAACAATTAAGTGAGCTTTCTAGCCAGGGAGAATAGATGTCCCCTTAGGATTCCTATCACCGAAGGATAACATTTCCAGGCTTTGTCCAGCAAGAGATGTCACTTCATTTACAGAGATCTTCACAATGTGGAGGTATATTGGATATTGGTTATTATGCGAAAGACTATCAGGAATCATCTCAGCTGGGCTAATTGTTCCTGGGTTTGGGGCTGATGGAATTTTAATTTCAGCGTGGTGGTGGCTGGAGAAGTTCCCTAGAATTATGAACGAGGATGAAAGAGCGATGATTTCAGGAGGAGTAATAATGGCCCTGATGCAGGGGATTTATTAAGGATTCAGTCAGCTGCATCCCTGAATGATCAGCTTGCTGGGCTGGGATTGCTACTGCCAGCTGCCCCTTCTTGGGATGGAGGTGGGATGAGAAACAAGTGTCTTCTACAAACAGTGGTTACAACCAGGGCTTGGTTCCCTAACAGTCGTGTTGACGATACCATGTTCTTCAGTGTTTGTTTTTAGGACTTGAAAAAAAGAAAAAGAAACACTGCCCTATTTTTCTAGGGTAATTCCCTCCTGCTCCTTTTCTCCACCAAAGCTGTACTGAGGATGTAATGCCTTTGCAGCTCATTCCTTCGGGTAGGGGAATGGGAAGGGGTAATGGGAGCAGCAGCGGAACCACTCCATGGTACTGTATAAATAGTTGCTTTATTGTCATTAAAAAAAAAAGCACTCTAAAGATTTTTAGGATCAAAACATACCAAAGAAAATGTAAAACAAAATTAAAATGAAGTCGGTATTCACATTGTCAGCAGTTATTTTGTCACTGCAAAGCATCTCCTCAAAGGAATATTGTGCAGCACAGCAGCAACCGAATGAAGCAAGCGGCTCCAGCGTTCACTTAAAAGGGAAGTGCAGGGACATCTTCAAACTGCAGTAATGGATCCCTGGGGTTCCTTTAAAGTCTGATGGTGGCACTGACATTTCCTGTGAAGTTGGAGGCTGGCAGGTTGTTAAAACTTCCCGGTTTTAACTGCATCAAGTGCTGCTGTGGTTTGTTGAATGTATAAAATCACTTCTCCACCTCCTTCTTAAAAAAAAAAAATAAAATAATATTCAGATATCAATAAGGAACTCGAGAGAGGAAAACACTATAATTATAGCCAAAAAGCTGGCACAATGCCTGCTGTATAAACCCGTTATTTTGGTAGCATAGAATTCGGTACTGGAATAATTCTCTGGGTGGAAACTTGGCAAACATGATCTCAGCCTGTGAGCTAATCTTTTCTTTTTCCTCCTATAATAACATTTTTTTCTTCTCTACAGATTTAGCCATTTTGAAATTGTGCATCCTATTACCAAGATTGTGTATGCACAAATGACCTATGTTATGGGTCTCCGGGGTGATGTGAATGTAGACAAGAGATCTGCATGTTAGATTAAAACCCCTTTGCTGGAAAATTAGTACCCTGTAGATTCAAATGCAATTATCCCTGCTCTGAGCTGATCCTCACTGGGGATGGGCTGAGCAAAGGGTGGTGGCAGGGATTGGGCTTCAGGCCCTGCGTGGTGTGAGAGGTTCAGCCCTTTGGTCTTTCTCATGTGCAACGCTTCTTGTTCCATTTCCTGCCGTTATCCCAATAGCCGTGCAGCTATTTGTGTGTTGGGGAAGTAAAGTGACCAAACCTGTGTAGACTGGGAGATCTGGGTCTGTTGTGCCATGGAGGCTGGTGCACCTCCATAGCCTTATGAAGGCTTCATGAGCTGTGAACAAGCACCAGCTCCATTGTTAGCCCTTATTTTCAGCACTGATGGAACACCAGGTCACCTCTGTGTCACCAAGCTGCTCAGATGATGCTGGGTCCTGTAACGATTTTTTTCACTTTGACCTACACTGTCAGTGTTTGGAGACCAGGGCGCTCGCCTCCACCTCCATGTTCTGCATGCTGCAGATCTAGGGGATGAGAGCGGGGCATTGGCATTCACGTCAGCCTGCCATCAACATCTTGCTAAATTAATATAATAAAAACAGGTCTCTTAGTGCTGCTCGCACTGCACCCAGCTGCCTCACTGCTTGGGGGGGAGAAGGGGAATGGCCCCAGGGAGCTGCTGCCCTGCAGGGAACCTGGGGGAGAAGCATCTGGCATGGGGCATATAGGGCTGTGTGTGGTGCCAGGATTGCACCCCATGATGCTCCTCCATTTTCAGGACGCCTAGAGGAAGAAATCGGGCAAGTCTCAAGGGATTGTGTTACTGGAGGAGAAAGGCCTAAAATTGGTGCTGCTGTTCGGAGGTGTGTTATTATGCTCCATCATTAAAAACTAAGCAGCTACCTTTCATTGATACAGATGTGTGGGATTCGTACCAATTTTCAAAGTAGATCTTGGGAATGACAGTTTGCACTGAGTTTGGCCCTTGAAAGCAGGTCCTGAAGAAATAACTCTGACCCTTTCCCGCTGAGACCAGCAGTGGTCCCACAGAAGCAGCCAGCAAAAGGCATCTGTAGACATGAGGCTGAGCAGTGTGCATGGTGGCACTTGGCTGGAGCACCCCCTGCAAGTGCACGTGGGTCATGTTCATAGTGAATGCACCTCAAGGAATTCACACTCAAAGAAATCAGAAGGCCCCAGTGTGCTGCTTTCTTTTTCCAGAGTCCTTTTAACCTTTGAAAATCTCTTGTTCATCTGTGAAACTTCTTGCGGCTGGAGAGAAGAGCATCGTGGAAACAAAACCTGGTTACTTCCTTCCTTCTGCAAACCCAAGTGTCTTCTGTGGGTAGAAGGTGTGCTGTTGGGGTCCTGGTCCATGGGAGATGGATTTGCATCTTTCGTCTTTGGTACCCCATGAAATAAAAAGCACACAGAAAAAAACCCATGACCCTGGAATATTTTATCTCTTTCTGCAGGACCCTGACAGATCTCTCCCCCGGGACCATAAATTCTTTCCTGACTGTCACTGCTGCTCCCGAACTCCAGTGTGGCACATTGGAAGAGTGAGCTTTGTTCCTCCGCAGCACAGAGGGCATGCCACAGATAATTTAAGGGGCCATTTTTCTTTTTAGATGACGTTAAATATTCTTTACTTAAAAAAAAAAAAATCATCCGCACCACTTGGCATGGAGCAATATATTCAGAAGAAGGGCAGATGTTGTTTAATGAAAGAGTGCTCTTGCCTCTGCTGTGTGTCCATTTCTTGAATCCTCATGGCAAGGAGCAATCTCAGCATTGTGCCAGAGGTTTGAGGATGCGATTTGCCCCTGCAGTTAGGGAAAGGAAATTCTGACTGGGTCAATGTCTGGACTTTCATGCTTTGCCCAGCCATCATCCCGTCTTCCATATAAACCATATATTCGCATCCCAGGCATTGCTGGAGGCTGAGCTGCAGCCTATGGAAGGATGCATCCTTTGGGATTTTCTTTGCTGTCTGTTTGGAGGGGATGGTGAGCCTGGAATGGGGTTTCTGGCAGCCCCTGCAGCTTAAGGCCATGGGAGAAGTCGTCCTGCTTTTACAGCAAATGGATTTGACCAAGGAAGAGAAAACACAGAGCTCCTCTTCTGGCGTGTTGCGTTGGGTCTCCTTTCAGTGAGGAAGCATAAAGCAAACTGTCTGCAAATAGCTATTGCAGCAGTAAAAAATGGAAGGAATGTGGAGGGGGGTGGGGGGCGATCTGATTTCTGACCCACATTCTCACCTCTGATTTGGGGGGAATGGTGGGAGTTTCACACCTCATATTTCTTCCTTTAGCTTTCCCAGCTACAGAACCCAAATTAGAAAAAAATAATATATAAGGAAATGGCAACCAGAAAATGTTATGGAAAGGAAAGGAGTGATTCAGGGTTGGAGTAACACCAATCAAATTGCTTTTCAAAGACCCTAAAAATATTCTCACGATTCAAGCAACTAGAACCGAGGGACACCTTGGACTCGAAGAAGCAAGTGATTTTCCAGTCCTTGCACTCTTATACCCCAAGCAAACCTTCTCAAAAATCTATTCCTCTGGCCTTTCCATTCCTTTAATGGAAAGTTTGCCGCTTGGTTATCTCATTCCTTCTTTGAGCTGCCAAAGGCACCTTGACGTGCATCTAAAACTTTCCTCCTGCGCAAAGGCGTGTGCCTCTCACTGTATGAGTAGAGATTATGGAAACGGGACTGCTTAGAGTGGAGAAATCTTGTGATTTCTAGCTAAAGTAGGCAATATTTGCTCACAGATTCAACTGCAATATTGAGTCCTTTCCTTTTTTTTCCCCTCAGTGTTATATTCTGGGATTTTTTTTTAATGTTTTTGCATAAGACATTATTAATAATTAGCCAGCAATTTGTGTTGGGTGCCTGCACTTCTGCATTCATTCTGCAGGCAGGGTGTAGATGACTTAGAGATCCCAGTTGTGTTGGGCAGCTCCTCGTTCCTCGTAACAGTTTGACCTCAAGCAGACAGGACTTTAAGCAGCAAAAGAAAGAATTTCATAAATAACATGAAGTCGGTCAACGCAAAATTGATTGCGCCTCTGCAATGCAAACACTGAAGCGCCCATAAATTTAACTCTGGCTATTCCAAAGAGGTGTTTGTGGCAACTGTTATTAGGGCTAGGACCTCGCATCATCAGCGTGCTGCTTTCTTCTTTTCCACCTCCATATGAATTTTCATGAATGACATCGCCTGTGTTTGTGTGTTGTTGTACTTACGCCGCAGTGTTTGATCTGTGTGTATTACGCATCTGCCTCGTGTAGCTCCCATCTATACCATGTTAATTATATTGCTCTGGTGACATAATAAACACTAAGCGAGTTGTGAATAGATTATTTATGATGCCACCTGAACTCTAAGTAATTATAGCTGTGTAATTTAGCTTCCCCCTATTTCATTTTATATATAATGTAATATTTCAAAATATTCTGGTGCACATCTATCTTTTAGCTCTGTGTTTGAATGAATAAATTGTGATTCTCTTTCCAAGGTAATATATCAGCAATGCCCTTAAGGGAGGGCACTGGAGCTCTGTCAAGAACAATCCATAAACTCATTTGCACATAAACAGAGACAATGGATACTTACAACTAACGCACACCTTCATTCACAGAAAATAATATGGCACTTACCTGTCTCGTTGTATTTAAGTTTAATGTTCTACTGTCAAAGCACCAAAGGAATAAGTCTCAGCCTAATGGTTTTGAATACAGGACTTTTCTTGTAATTTAAGTTGCTGGGACAAATGAGCATTGGACAACAAATATCTTACAAGAAATTGAATTAAAGTATTAATGCTTATAGTTAGAGGGATAAAATTACTTCTATTGGAGTGTTTGAGGCTGGTTGTTGAACGTTTACTTATGGACTACAAAGGTTCAACTTCTTCATCATAAGGACTGCTATGATTCTATGATTCTATGGGCATATAACAAATGAGGCCTTTAATTATGAAAGGGCTCATTAATGAAGCAGAGGGGTCCCAGCAAGTCAGGGTGAGCAGCGCAGGGACTCCCTACACATTCTGCAGCCCCAGTGCTGGGCATCCTCAGCCCCACTCTACTGCTGGCAATCTGCTCTGATTTACTGCTGGACCAATCAGTGACCCCAACTCCCCACATCAGTTCCCCGAATTGCAGATGGGGTAAACCAATGCTCTTTAAATTGGTGAGGTGACATTTTTCAGAGGCCACACTGGGCTACACCATTCTGAAAGGTGCAGAGCAGGAAGGTACAACTTCAGTCAGCATGAAACACCCTTCAGGAGACAGGAAATCAGCCTTAAATATTTGTGGCTTTGTTTCTCAAAGTGCTTTGGGATCTTCATACCAAAGGCAATGTGAGGTGCTGGATTTTTGTTATTCTGGATGAGCTTTCAAGGATAGGATTTTGCTCTCTTTTTCTTTCCCCTTAGAGCCCTGTGGGCTCATTCCTCATCGTCCCTAAAACAAAGCTGTGGTTAATGATGGTGGCCTTGGATGGGGAGTAATGGCCTCCTTTCTGCAGAAGTCATTACGGGAGGTCTCCCACGGAACCAAAGACATGTGCACATTTATGTCAATTAAAAGATACTCAAGACAGTCAGAATTTTCTTCCTTTTCTTATTTTTTTTTTTAATTAAAAATGTCAAGATTCAAACTTTACATGGGATTTGCAGTGGCTCCAATTCCCAGTTGGCTTGCGCGAGGCGGCACCCGGGAGATTTGAGGTTTCCATGACATCATACGGTAACTGTGAGCCTATCAGTTAATTAAATACTATATCCATGTATTCTAGTTAATTGATGCTTCCTTTACATGGTTTATTGTGCTGCAAACTGGTATTGCTTCTGTCTCACTGAGCAAACACAGAGGGAGCGGAAGCCGCTGGGATGCTGCAGCTCATGACTGGGCAGAGGGATGTGTTGGCACCGCTTGCCGTGCCCGGAGCATCCCAGGGGGCAGCTGGCATCACCGCCCCCAGGCTCACAGGCTGTGTCTCCTAGGGATGAGCTGAGCCAAGCACTGGGGCTCACTTTACCTTCTCCCAAGTCCAGCTCTATCACTAAGCCAGGTCATGAGGATGAGGTGCTCTGAGGACTTTTCCTGTAACTTAAGCTGCTGGGACAAAATGAGTGTTGGGCAATATGTATCTTTTGGTAAATGGAATTAAGGTATTCATGTTGAAGGGGTACAATTGAATGTTTGAAACTGATTCTTGGCATTTGCTGATGGGCTACAAAGGTCCAACTTTCATGATTCTATGAAAGATTCACCATTCCCACTGAAATACTCCTGGTACCTGCCCCTTCCCATGCCCAGCCAGCTGCAGCAAAACTCCAGGGCTGCCTCATCCCATTGCTGTGCATGGCATGCTCACCACCTCCTTCTTCTTAGGCTGGACTGAGCTACAGCTGTAAGGAGGAGAGAAAATATTAAGCAGATTTCAATGAAGAATGTGACTTCAGCCACTTATGCCTAAGAGTTTGCTTGGCTGTAGGGCTGACGAACTTTCCAGTTTCCTATTCTGACCTTCTGTTGCATTGGGATGATTTATGTGCCTGTGTGTGGGGACTGTGGGATTTGTTCAGTGCCAAAGCAGGGCTGAGGGCACTTAATTCACAGAAGATGTCACAAGCCCCAGTTTGTACTCAAGCTCCAGCTGTGGAACTCCAAGGCACATCCGGGTGCTGCTGTGTGTTGTGTCCATGCTGACAGTGGGATTACTAGCACACTAGACATCCCAGTTGGTAACAGGAGCATTTCTTGACTTCAGTTCCAAAGGAAGAGCTGTTCCAGAGGCTTCAGATGAGCCTACTCAAAGAGGAAAGGTCATACTGTGTGCAAACCCAGCACTGGTTATCTGCTTTCCTTCCCTTTTTGTCCTCTTTCATTCTCTTTTTCTCACCAGAGGTAAAAACTCTCCTCTCAAGAGATGCTGCTGGGATCCTGTATGCATGGAGGGAGCCATTCCTAGGGATGCCCTTTGTGGGATTTGCACTTCTGCTCTCTCAGCGGCTTCCAGGCTGCAGTGTTCATGCGTGCAGTCCTTGTCCTCATGCAGCTCCACACTTGTGGTGCAGGGAAGCACCACCACCAGAGCTCCCTCCTCCCAGCCATGTTCTTGCTGTGGGCAGCATGGCCCCATAGCTCTGAGCATCTCCTGCAGATGCAGCTGGGTCCGGCTGGGGGGGCAGCGCACCACATTTCCATACCATTTCAGTAATACCCCCCCAAATTATCACTCCTCTGATCCTGCCACTGTGCTAAGTGCTGTGCTGGTGGTGCACTCTGGAAAATGGTACCATCTTCTATTAAAGGCAGGTATTTTTTTTTTCTGTAATTCTCTTTAGTGTTGCCTTTAGAGGCCCCTCTATGTGGCTCCTTTCACTTCTAATTACTGCACTAGGAGATTACAGTGTGGTGCTGGCGACAGGGAGAGAGAAGGGGGGAGGAATGGGATGGTGGAGAGGGAAAGATTTCTGCGGTAATTTGCATTTAAAGCTGGCACTCAGCATTATATCTCCCTGTTCACCCATTGTCTATAAACATTTTAGCTCTTCCTTCTGCCTCATCAGAATGAATTAAGCATTTTCATTGCACCACCAGCCTAATTAGAGTCATTTACTATGTTGACACAAAGGGTTTTTTTATGAGCATCTCAGCTTTAATACACTACAGCAACATTGGAAACCTCCAATCAAAAGGTAAATGTTTGGGGGTCAGAGATATTTTTCAACATTCTCCCAAGAATACAAACAAGCTCCTGGAGAGGTGACGTGCACGCTGGTGGCTTTGCTGGGGACGTGGTGAGTTTGCACTGGGTTCGAAGTGTACTCCTTGCTCACACTGATACACTTGTTGGAGGGTTTGGGCTCTGCAAGCACTGAGCAGCGCAAAGTGCTCTTCAGGCAGGTGCTGGAGTCAGATGGGCAAGGAGGAAGGCATGGGGTGGCTGCTGAGCTCAGAATTGCTGCTCTGGTTTTGGAAGTGTGCCTGGCTTTGGTTTGGGGTGCTCTTGGCGCTGTGGTCTCCTCGTGGACAACCCACAGACAGATGCTGCGGTCTGCAATGCCACAGGCACAGCTCACAGCCTCTTGCACACCATGTCAGGACAGGAAGAGTTCTCCTTTTTTTATTTCTTTTTTTCTAATGGTCACAACCGAAAATAAGATCAAGTCCTTTTTTAAAGTTGAGGGCTAACCTCTCCCTAATGTGATTTTCACTTGTGTTTGTATTAGAGTGGGAAAGATACATCACTCACCACTGGATCCAGTCATGCAAGAACTGCTTTCAAATTCTTTTCAGAAAGTTCCCCTTTCTATGCTTTCCGATCTCTCCAGCATCACTTGTCTAATGAAGAAAAAATTCTGTTCTTTGCTTGATTTAGGGAAATCAGAGCCCTCTGCTCGGATCTCCAGGGCAGGCACTCCCAGACAGCCCCAGGGCTGTGCTCTGTCACCTGCAGGCAGGCTGCTCCCAGTGCCCGACTGGTGAGAGCAGAACTTGTATAGATTTGTAAGATAAAATTGACTCAGCTGAACGGTGTGTCATCATTTTGGAGTGCAGACATCGATCACAAGAACAGAGATGTGCAAGAGCATGACATGTGCAGGACAACCAGGAAAACCTTCAGTCCTTGCATCTGCACCAGATTAGAAGTGAAGAGCTTGGTTGTCAGATGTAACATAAACTTCTGTGTTGGTGCAGAAGGTCTGAAACAACCAAGTTGCATGTGCAGAACAGCAGGATGACCCAGCAGCTGCGGTGGGGGTCCATATAGCCCAACACTTTGCTGACAGACATAGTGACATCTTATAGGATTACGCACATAGCAGCTGTGTATTGGTGAGTTGTGTTTGTTTCCTGGTGTTATTATTTTTTTTGGGGGGGAGAGCTTGTTCTCAACTTCTCCTTGGCTACAGAATTTGTCACCTTGCTGTTCCTGACCTTTTCCAACTGCTTTAAGCAAGATGAGCTCCAAGATGCATGGGACAACCTACCAGCAATTTCCCTCCCTCTAGAAAGTTTTTCTCCCTGACTTTGCCTTCCCATGCTGCAAGCATTCGTTTAGAAGAGGATATTCCCTCTCATGCTGCAATAGTTCAATTTCTTTAAGAGCTTGCAGAGAGGGAAATGGCCAGAAGGTTTTCAGAGATCCAAGTACCGTCACATCAGCACCTTTGTGCTGGAGGAATTGGTCACACCTCCTGAATCTATGAATCTGTGTATGTATACATAATTGCAAATAGTTTTTACTGGCTTACAACAGTCACATTTACAAGTCTGTAGTCCTCGGGTTCTGCTTTGGAGCCCTTTTAAAAAGTGCCGTGACATTTCACGCCTTTATCATGGCTGATTTCTTCCTGGATTCCTTCTATAAAGATGTACTTGCCCAAGGCAAAGAGGCCATCCTGTTGGTAAAGAAGCACAGACATCTTCGCAGTAGGCTTGATCCTCAAAGTTCGGAACATGAAATGTCCCCAGGTGATGCGGTTGCTCGGCTTTCTCACAGTCAGCAGCACTGCTACTGCAAGGAAATCTGAATTGCCGCGTTGATGGAAATTTTGCATGCCCAGAAAGCTGGCCGTGGCCTTTCAGAAACACGTGCAATCAATTACAAAGCTATATTTGGAAAGCGTGCATCCAAATGTTTTAATGCTCACGTTTCATAGTGGAGATTAATTGAAGGAAGTAAACTTGTTGCCGAAATATTCAATTTTCTTTCCAAGTCTGAGTGGATGGAATAGTTTTCTTCAGGAAAGAGCCCCGTGATATGTTGTCCTTCTCTTTGAAGGTCCAATCTCCTGTCCTGTGAATAAACCTGCGCCCCAGCTTTTGTCATATAGACACCTAGTCCCTTCTTCCCAGCTCTTGAAGAAGGCTTTGGAAGGTCCTGTGGCCATTACAGATGTTCTGTTGGAAGGTAAACAGTAATTTTCTAACACATTGTTTGCAAGCCAGTTCTTTGAGGTGCTGGGGGCTTAACTTCTTACTAACGTAGCAAACAAGAAGAGATGCAATGCATTTTGAATCTGACATATTTCAGCAAGATTTGTGAGCAAGACAGCAATTGCCACTAACACGCTGTGTGTGTGTTGGTGAGGTGGAGTGTGCTGGAGGAGCACAGATACCACAGTGAGCTTCAGTTAAACCCAGTTGAACCAGGCTTAGTTAAGACATAGCAAGTCAAAAGCTGGGTTGCTTTAAAATAAATTTGTGGGCGAGGAGGATTTGAGTGTGGGTGCTGAAGGAGAGGTTTTCCCTTACGTGATTACATCAAAGATTTTCTCGCTGCAGTGGATAAAGTGCAGCTCACTGTGGGCCACTTTAGATGACAAAGTCTCCTACGTAATCTGTTGTTTAGATATGTAGGACAAACACGGTCAAATGTTGTGCCTTCACTTGTACAAACTCCTTTTTATCAGTCATTTATAAGAAAAAATAGTGAAGTTTACATGCATTAGAATAGAAATGAGGTGAAGAGGTTTGGTCTTCTGCATCTTTAATTCCTTCCCAAGTATTCCCATTCTTCTTGCTGCTGCTGAAATAAAACTGGAGGCTGTGCTGCGTAGGGCAGTGTTTCAGTCTCTATGGGCAGCCCTGACCTAGTGAGCTGTGTAAGACAATGTGTGGATTGAAGTCATGCAAAAATGGCAAGCCTGGGTTTGTGCTTTAGCAAGAAACTGGTGGGGGCATCACCTGTCCATGCTGCAAGCTTGAGGAGATGGAAACACCCTGGCCCCTGGCCCAAGGATGTCTGTAGATGCTAACACCCATCCCCTCTGAGAGCAGAGATGCAGACTTTGGGATCCCTGATGTCCATCAGCCCAGTGCTGATGTTGGGTTTGTGGGAGGGGCTGGTGGTCTCCAGTCCCTAGCAGGAGCTCTGATCTTCTTGTATTTTCAGACATGAATCTGGTGCTTTCTTGTATTGCTGTCCTGACACCTCATCTGCAGGGCTGTTCCAGGTGGAGCACCAAGGCACTCTTGAGGAAATGGTAGATCTCAAAAATAATGTCCCTGGGACCTCCAAACCCTCAGGCATCTCTGGGTACGTCTGCATCTCGCAATTATTCTGTGGGCGACGAGGAACAAGGAAGTGTTGCTTCAATTTATGCATTCTCTGGCCTCTCTGCATTTGTTTCTTCGTCAGAGACTAATGGGCAGAGCACCAGCCCAGGGCCCGGGAGACCTCATTTATGTCAGGCGTTGCTCCCAGCTTGCTGGGGAGCTCTGGCCAAGCAGTGCTCCTCCCTCTGCTGCTTCTCACCCACCATAAATAGTGAGAGCCGACTTGTTTGGAAAGTTTCTGATCCAAAATCACAAAGATTTGGGTATTAATGATGTAGTCCATCTCTATGAGAAACTCAGTTTAGGCACTGAATTATTAGCAGAGCTGGTTACTTACCATGATATTTAAGTGCTAGTTATAGGGGAAAAACTACTGGAGTTCTTTTCCTTTTCCCTTTTTTCTTCTTCTTTTTTTTTTTTT
>PPHD01023262.1:0-12528 GCA_002909625.1 Bambusicola thoracicus | reverse complement strand
GCTCCTTGAACACCACCAGGCTCGGTGACTCCACCACCTCTCTGGGCAGCCCATTCCAGTGCCTGACCACCCTTTCAGAGAAGTAGTATCTTCTCTGTAAAGAAGTAGTAAATCTTTCACTATTTTTGCCAGTGTACAATGTATGTAATCATCACTGAAATAGTAGTTAACCTACAACTTCATGTTAAAATTGCACCTGATTTAACTGTGCTCTCGGAGGTTTTTAAAGTTCAAATAAGAATAGCTATGCATAGTAAGTGGTACATAATGTTGTGCTATTTTATTGAACTGGTTAGCCTGGGTATCATTTATATTTGCAGATGGAATATTCACTGGTAAAGGGTCTGTTCTCTCCAGTGAATAAATGATTCATTTTAGTATCAATTAATGGTGTTTCCAAAATTAGCCATGTTCAGTTTTCTTTTTCCCAGTAGTAGAAGTTGTGTCAATTCCCTGTACCTTTGTCAGAGGATTAAGCTGCAACTTCACTTAGTGTTGTTTTCTTTGAGGGTGCATTAAAATTTTATTTTACCTACCACGTTTGGAATTCTGTGCATTAAAATGAATGAAACCTAACAGGTGCCTTTTGTTTTATTTTGAAACTATTTCTGTTGAAGGATGTATTTTGCTTTAAAACAGTACTGGATGGCCTCTTAAACCTGAGGCCTTTCCCAGTTTAACAGGGAAGTTAAGGATACTAAAGAGAAAGTGTCTTTGGGACATAATTATGTAGATTGAGAGAGAGATGTAGTTTTAATTATGCCTTGTAGCAAATGTGGATGCATATTAAACTCAATCAGGCTTCTGTGCATTTCCCTCTGAAACTGTCTTTACTCAGGCCTTAAATTACAAATCAGCACATTGGTGTACCCTAGGGTTGTCTAAGCCAACTGAATATTGACAAGAATCCTTTTCATTACTTGTCATTCCACATTTTAACATAGTTTTTATTAGGCAGTATTTTTCTTACAGATACTTTGTTTTTTTAAAAAAAAACAACCCTTAGAATTTAAGATAATAAAAATTTGCATTTCATGTGATAGGTGAAAAAGTCTTAGAGCAGAGGTTCTTAAATGAAAGGGAACTAGTATAAAAAGACGTTATTTTTCAGCATGTTTTTGATTCGTAGATGTTATTCAATGAGACCATGATTGATGATGATACGCTAGAAGGCATGAAATCCTCCTTAGAATTGCTACAAGGTTTCTCAATTGCATTCTTTCAAAACTTAAGTTCTCTGATGTTTCTGAGGTTGAAGTTGGTGACGTTTTTCCTGTGATCTCCCACTTTAAAATAATCAAGTTGTTCAGCCTGATTTTTTTTTAGAACCTGTTAAAAACTTACCTACCTTACTTTTCGTTTTCAATTTTCAGCATTTGGCTTGTATTATGAGGGAAAGCTTCAGATTGTCTTTCAGCCTTTGGTGTGTCTTAGGGGTGGAGAAGATCATAATTTATTTCTCAGGACATTAATTACAGATTTTTTTTTAAAATGCTACTACCTAATGTAACAAGAGGTAGGGTTGGTTTTTCTTAATTACATATTAGGCACTGAAATCTGTTTTACTATTCAGTCTATGTGCAGGTTAGTGATAAGGTCCTTACGCTGACAAGTATGAAAGCGATAAATATCTTTCCTGTACTAAAACTATGTCAAAGGTTGGGTTTTATGACATTTTATTCCTAGTAAACACACATTTTTGGACATAACTTTCATTACTGTAGTATCTTCATAGAATTTTATGTATAAAAATGAATGGAAAACAAGTCATTTAATTTTTGATAATTCTTTTGTAGACTTGAACCACTTGTCAGACTTTAATATCGCTGTAGGAAGACTGTACTTGTTAGAAGAGGTTTCTGTTTCATTGGTTGTTACAGCAACAGCAGGGTGGTAGGTACATCAGTAATATTTTAAGAAAAGTAATAGGTTTGTTTATCTGGTTGCCAACTTTATGTTCAATGATTGTGAAGTATCTGAGTATCAATATGTTCTTTGGCAGTATGTGCTTTAGCAGGCTGTCTTGATATCTTCTTAACGATACGGCTTTCTCTTTATAGCCATCTGTTGAAAAATACCTGCTATATAACATTTTCGGTTGTTTACCCCAATTTCTGATACAGAAGTCAATGTTTTTTTAGATGCAAATCTGCTCAATCGTATCTTTTTGTTAATATCCACAATGAATGACGTGCCTGGTCTCTTCCAGTTGTGCTCCTGTGTTTTTTGAACAAAAAAGCGTTGGTTTTGGTAGAGAAGCTAATTAATGTTGATACAATTGATTGAAATAGTATTTTTAATATATTAAATGTTCAGATTTGCTGTGGTCTCGTACGCTGACTTCCAAACTAAGATCCAGAATCATATACTGTCTTCTCTTTTGATAAGGCCCATGTAATTCCTGTTATATCTAACTGTTGTATTCCATATGTCTATATTCAAGCAGCAAATTGTGGCTATATTTCATATTCAGTCATCCAGAAAAGCAGCATGTTGTATCAAATGTGCAATCTGCTGATATACCACGTAGGTTTAAATGTAAATAAGAAAGTATTTTTACTTTCAGAATTGATTTAGCATTGTGCCTCATGTCTCTTGAAATGTATTGAATCTCATGAATAAAGACATCTTTTTTTTGTATCTAACTTGTGCTACGAACACTTCAGGTTTCAGAAATTTGCTTCATTGATCTGGAAAGGTTGAATTACTGTGATCAGATTTAAATATTTCAACACTAGAGAGGTTACTGCCTCTTGAAACAAAGTAAGGTACTGATTTTATATTGAAGTACACTGTGCTGTTTAGCTTTGAACCTATGTTCTGCATGATATGTTATGCTCTGTTTTTCTGTGTTCCCTTTTTCCTACCTGAAGTTCTCTGGCACAGATGTACCCTACTGTACATGGGGGATCAGCATCTAGTGATCTTTAGCAAGTCCAAATTCCTTTGGGTTTGCTTTGAATTTGGATTGAAATTTCATTATTTTTCTGATAAATTTTCTTATTGAAGTTGGATTTGAGGCGAGAGAGTTGGGTCAGTACCAGTGAGGAAATAGCTCTGTTTAAAAACATTGTGTTTTAGATGAATTACAGTAGTTGATTTGTCCTTCCTATGTTTTGTTACCAGAGTTTTTTCTCTGAAATTGTATTAATTTTTAGACCCTTGCAGGCAGCACTAAGAATTATGGCGTATGTTACTTCAGAGCAATCTGGCAGTACAGCTTCTTTAGTTTTCAGTTTGCATTTTTTCTTTAGTCAGTTCATCCTTTAATGAATAATGAACAGCAACAAAACAAAAGATGGAAAAATAGTCATGTGTCCTTCAGAAGAAAACAAAAGCAAGCAAACAAAAAGTTCTGTCAGTGAAGACAGAAGGAGCTGTTACACAAAGTCTACAGTGTTCAAGTAAGCCTCAACTGGACTACGCTGTAAGCTATAAGTACCCTTTTTATTGTACGTAAGCAGTTATGCTTATTATGACAGTAAGGACTGATGTCTGTGTTTTTCAACACTTCAATTTCCTTTGATGATATTAAAATGTGATTTTTGTCTTTTACTGTACTGCTAATAAAGGAAGAAGTGTTTTTATGGCAGAGTTTTTACAAGGGAGGATGCTAGCTTTCTTGAGCAAATAGCAAATCTCTAAATCTCTTGTTTTTCTCATTCTTTTATGCCAGCATAAAAAAAGATAAGTCTACATGTTTCAAGAGTAGACATAAAGTTTATGTATCTATCTGAGTAAATGTATTCATTAGTCAGCTTTTTTTTGAGGAGGGAAGGGATTTACTGATATCTTCGAACATTCCATGTTTGGACACCTGATGTCCTTCTGTTCTGCCACCATCATCACTGTCTAATAGATTTAACCTTATCTCAGTAGCTGCAAACATTTTTTTTTGTTACAACTAAGCCCAAAATAACAGTATCAGATAGTGACATGAAGGCAGGTACTCCAACCCAAATCACTGAATCTCTTTAGGAGAGGTTTTCAGGAAGAGGGTAGAGATTGCACTGAGGAACTTGGGCTAGAGTGATCACAGGTGGGGGCTGATGGTTGGGCTAGGTGATCCTAGTGATCTTTCCAATTCTAATGATTCTATGATTCAGAGGAGGTGTTTCTGAATATGATTCATAGACAGAGAGCTTCAACTTCTGTGCTAAGTGTGCTCAGGTATTTCAACTCTGTGGTAGGTGTTCTTAGCAGAAATGTAAGGTCAGGTAGTGAGCCAGACTTTCTTGATTTCATTTCAGTCTTCTGCAGATGTCTTTGAAACTGGGAACATTGTAGCAGAGGCCCATACCACCAACAGTGCTCTTCTTCAAGAGCTGATGGCTGTACGTTGTGCATCCATATGCATTTCTGGTCTTGTGGTTGAACATTGTTGTAGGAGGACCTGTCTAATTTTCATTGAGTGGAGTAGCTGAGACAGGTTTTCCTCAGAGCTTATCTTGATGGGTTTCTCTTCTGCTGTCCCTGCCCTGAATCCCCATGTCTTCTCAACCATAGCTTTAAAATGTTATGTTAGGCTAGTACAAATATTCCTTCTGTAAGAGTGCAATCTAGACTTTGTTCCCAGTCCTGCATTTTGTTGCATATCTTATCACCTGTTCAAAAAGAGAATCTATTTGGTTATAGAATCATAGAATTATATGTCACAGAATTATATTTCAGGATTCTTCACAAAGTAACAGCGTGACTCCATGCTGATATTTCTATGAAAAATTAATCTGTTTTCTTCCCCATTCCTTTCCTTTTTAAGTTTTTATTGTACATACTCATCCCGGTTACTGTATATATTATAAAGGATCCTGAGCTATACCAGACTAAATGAGTTAGATTACTGTGCTTAAGTAAAACTAAAAAAAAAATTATATGATGGCTCTGCTTAGAGTATAGCCAGAGCAGTAGGAATTTACTTTTCAGACTTTGCAGAGGGCCCTGGCCAGCGTTTATCCATCTCCTCCTAAAATATGTAATACCTGCTGCAGTGGTACATATATAAATATGGATTTCTCTCAATTCTGATACAAGCTTACTGAATCTAATTTCTCCTTGGTATACATATTCTTTATTCTAGGATCCCGGGCTGCCATTATGATCAATAGAGCTCTAGCCAATACAGTCAATAGTGTCTAGATAATGATTTATTTAATGAGCCTCTTGGTGCCTCCGTTAGGGTAAATTGAATTGCTCCCCGGGCTCCTCTGATTGCATCGACCTCCATTGACAATAATGGGAGATGTCTGAATTTAGATGTCTGGAGCTGAATCTTATTCCTATAGATGCACACAAAGTCAGTTGCTATTCTACTTCTGTTTAACTTCTTTAGTCCTTGTTATTGTATTACATGCCAAATTCCTGTCTGCTTTGCAGTCTGTTAACACTCTTACATCTCTTTCAGTGATAACGCTCTGTGTTCTCTGCATTAAGTGTGTTGGATACTGTTATTCTCTGACTACCACTTCTGATAAAGTTAATAATGCTGTTAATTTACTTCTTGCCTTCTGCTGAAAGAAGCATTTATAAACTACATCAGCTGACATCTCTGAATATTGAAATGTAAGAAATGCTTTGAAAAAACAGCAACAGAAGGATTAGGGAATTACAGTGATGTGCTTGTAAATATGGAATACTGGAAGTGTGTGGTTCCCCCCCCGCAACTAAAAGGCATCTCTTGTCCTAGATGCCTATTTTTTATTAAAGAGTAAACAAAAACTGCAAGCTTTATCAATAGCATCCCAACAACTCCAAATTGAGCTGGATATTCTGAGATCACAGACCTCTCAAAGGAACATTGCTGTTCAAAGTGGTAGGGGAAGGAAAGGGCTGTTAGATGGTGCCCTCCTTCTGTTTCCTTTTAGTTTTAGGAAGAAGGATCCCAGCGAATTCTCACTGATGGCAGGGAAAACTTGCCAGGAACCTGCTGACCATGGAGGCAGATTAGAAGAGTACAGTGGAAACAAAGTGTTCCTTCTGCAAGCTACAGGCACAAGGCTGATTGACAGAGACCACTGAAAAGCACTGATCACATCTGACAACTCTTTCAACTTCCCTTTTTCCCCTTTCCCCTCCCAGCTGTTCTCTTTTACTGCCTTCCTCCCCTCACAAGCAACAAGTGTTCAGAATTACTTTGATCCCAATTAAGCTACATCCGTATCAAATTTTGATATTTCTAATTGAGTTACATAAATAATCTTGGACTTTTTAAAGATAGTTTTCCTAAGTTACATTGAGAGAAGCCTAGATTGCCATTAAAAAGCCTGTCTGGATGTATTTCTGCATGTGTGGCCTAGGGAAGCCCAGTAACTACTTCACGAGCCATGCAGTTTATGCTGGTGGATACTCTACAGGATACTCATGTTACCCATACAGCTTCAGTGATTTTGGACAAGAAATTACCCAACGATTGTTTAACAAACTGGTTTAACACCATTACTACTTCGAATTTTTCAGAGCTGAAACTGATCTGGTGGTCAGACAAGAAGATGGATGAATTGCTGTGGTCATTTTGCTTAGTTGTTAGACTTGAAATAAATCTCTCAGTACTTTAAGGAATAAATGTGTGAAAACATACATGAGCATATAGAAGTAGTTCATATGAAACATGAAAGTTTTGTGAAAGTGTGAACATGAACAAGCAGCACATATAACATCTGCCAGCAATTTATTTTAGTATGTGTGCTAAATATCAGAACTGATAACTAAACTAAGTTCTTAAGTGACAAAGTTTACAGAGGACTTACTGCTGTTTCCAGGTACTAATATGACAAGTATGATATAAGCAAAATAACTCAGCTATGACGTGATACATATTCTGCAATGGCTAGAATGCCTTGTGAATGTTGTCTGTAATTGTTCTTATTGTCTGTAATTATAATTGTTGTCTGTTCTTTGAAGTTGTTTTCAGTTGTATATAATAATTATGAGGCACGTATGACCCATCCTTCTCTGGCTTGCTCAAAGAAAGCTTTTCTCCAAAGAAAAATGTATACTTAATGATGTAAGTTGTCATAACCTACCTGAAGAGCTCATTGTTACGTGATCAAGCTCTACAGAAAATAACGTTTCTGTAAATTCTTGTCCAGAACATAGTAATCTGAAAAACAGCCCACTTATGTTCTGTAGAGTATCTCAGACCAGACATCATGTGCATGCTACAGCTGTGTCCAGAGGAAGGACAAGTCCTAAGTTTTTTTGTCATCGGGGAACAAGTTGGAGATCAGGCAACTTAGTTTGCACTCTTTTAAAATTAAAAAATAAAATAATATTACATAGGTGCTAAGATTTGCACATGCCAGCACTAAATTGACAAACTTGGTAGAGGGTAGTGTTCTCAGCTTCTTGGCTTTTGGTTGAATGGTTCATTGCTTAAATCAGACCTATTTCTTGATCCCTTCCTCTCATTAAAGCCATTACTCATCAAACCAACACTTGGATGTAAGTTACAAATTCCTGGCAGATATTGGAAAGCTCTGAGAGCTGAACAGAGGAAAATCGATTTAGATAGTTGAGGCCATATTGTTAAAAGTTGTGGAAAACCGCTGTTATAAACTATTACCAGCAGTAGGTGGTCTAGTGTAGGTAGTTGCTCAATAATATAAGGATGTTCCTTTAGGATTATTATTATATTGCAATTTTAGCAGTAACTTTTAATCGGTGCCAAAGTAGGCTGTGGTGGATGTATATACGTAGCTGGTTTTTCTGCATTAGTCAAATTGCTTTTTGCCTGATTATTTTTTTCTTGTCTTGATGGAAACTGTCACACAGTAGGAGGTGATGTTCTCAATTGTGGTACATCGTTATTGTTAAGCCAGTTCATATCAGGCTTCAATGAAAACTCTTTAAGTTCTCAGAGTGCTGTCACAAAAAAGGTTTTTTTGTTGTTTTTCCCAAGTCACTGAGTTTTTACTTTTTATAGTTTTCAGCCATAATGATCTTATGGTAGGTAGTAGTTGGTCTGTACTGTAATAGTCATTTTATAGTTTTGAAATGTTTTTTCTCTGAAATAGTTTAAAAGCAAGAAATTTATAAGCAAATGTAAGCAACAACCCTGTGAACACTGATGTGCATGATGTGTTCTGCATACAATCTCTTCTTTAAGTAGATGGGGATATTGTACTACATCTATGTAGGAAATTGGAATAAATAGGAAGGGACAATTCCCTATGTCTAGATTTCAAACATGTCTAGTTATAGCTGCACTCATATACATACGTTCACTGGCAAAAATTGCTTCTGGGGGTGATTTTTCTTTGTGCATATGTTAGAGCAGCAGTATTAGGAAAGAGCTTTTCTGATCACTGAGTTCATCCCCCAGTACAGAGGGCTGTTCTTCAGGATGTGCTTTCTGAAATGAAATTCTTCAATTCGTGATGCCTTCCCATCAAGGAGTACTGCACAGCCTGCTGGAAATCAGTGCAGCTATAAATCTGTTTCCATGATCAACTATCAGAAACAGAATCAGGACAGGAGCTCTTGGCAAACCATCTAAATGTGCACACTCCGATTCATACCACTTCTTTCCTTTCATCTGCTGCTGTGCAGGCTCTGAGAAGTAGTTACAAACTTGAAGAAACAAGTGCCCAGCTGTGCAGATATTAGTCATTATGAAATGCCTTCTCTTATACATGAAAATTTTATGTATGTAGGCAATGCAAAGTCTTCTGATATCTTGGAATTTTAGGTTCACGTGAAGCAGCTGTTTGTATTTATATGTGTTTTAGCTTTCAGAATACTGTTCTATTGTAGCCTTACTAAAAGGAAAAACAAAAATAAGTAAACGTGGCTTAAAGAACATCTAGGTGAAATGAAGTGCAACTGATTGAAAATAGCTTCAAAAGTTCTTTACAAGGAGAGTGGTGAGATGCTGGCACAGGCTGCCCAGAGAGGTTGTGGATGCCCCGTCCCTGGAGGTGTTCAAGGCCAGGTTGGACGAGGCCCTGGGCAACCTGATCTAGTAAACGGGGTGGTTGGTGGCCCTGCCTGGCAGGGGGGTTGGAGATTCATGATCCTTGAGGTCCCTTCCAACCCAGGCCATTCTGTGATTCTGTGAAAAGATCCAAAGAGGTCTATAAGAAAGCATTGTGAAGATACCCAACTCATTCCAAGGCCTTGTTGTGTTACTCTGCAGCTGTTTCTATTTACTGCAAAAGCTACATATCAGCATAAAATCATTTTGGGTAGTAATAGTTTCTGTGGGCATAAAGACAAGTGATATGAGGAGCATAGCTCAGGATTTTAGTATGCTGCACTGTTAGAGGGCTGTATTAATTTTTTGGCAAACTAAGCAGTACATCCTGAAGCAGTCAAGATTTGGTTTTCCCTTATAAAGAGCTATCTACTTTGACTTGCTTACACGTATATCCTTCATTAAGCAAATGAAATATGGATTCATCCATTGCTTTGTGAAGAAGGAGGAAAGGTTCCAGAGTTTATGGATGGAAGAATATGTGGTCATGGGCTGCACACATAGCTTAATGGATTCACACAGGGGTTACTAATACCACATTTTCACTGTTATAATGTTATCTGTTGCTGTAGTGCACGGAACTGTTGACTTTTGCTGTATTAAGCTTTACTACAGCTGACAGCTGCAAAGGCTGTATTTAGATTTTGTGGCTCCTGCAGCAGCAACTCTCAGCCAACAGCTGCTGCTTGCGTCACTAAGGGAGGATACGTATTTTACCTGCCCTTCCTGAAGGAAGATTGCTGTATGGTCTTCCTCTTTGTTCTCAGTTACTGCTGTTGGTAAACCCAGCTCTCCATTGCAAGCAAACAAATGTGCTATTTTTCCCCCCTGCTTAATAGGGTTTACTAGATAGGTTATCCCTGTGTACTACATCCTGCCTTGGCTGTGCTGGAAAACGCAATTAACTTGATTATGACAGCATCTTAGTAAAGAAGTTCCTTGTTTATCCATCCAGAAACAGGTGCAGCGTATGTTTCAATGTTTATTTTCAAAGGTTTATTTAAACATTTTATGTATTTGCTCATTATGTTGTAGGTTTTGAATTAGATATAATTAAATTTTTCAAGTCCATTCAAATGTTAGATTACAAAAATCTTACTTCTGTTTTATTTGGGATGAATTTTAGCAGGTGAAGATATTTCACAGTTGTTTGAATATTCTGAATTATTTAGCAGGCAATTAATTTTATGTGTAGAAATGGGGGTAATTTTGAACTAGTGGACGTAACCAGTTGTGTGCTTGAATGGCTACATCTAAACTAGAAATCATGTCACTGAGTCTTATTCACAGGACTTAACTAAAATGATATGTTTATAGCAGTGTACACAGTTGCCAAGATAAATGTTTATTTATACCTATATTCGTTTCCATCTTAGTTTTATTGGAGGAGTTGGTGGGGGCTGACACTCTATTGTTAGACAAAAGAGATTTGCTAAAATTTTACAATTTTCAAGCAGAAGTACTCAATTTTAGACCAAAAAAAGTGAATTTCAGGGCTGTAACAAAGTGTAGGAGAAATGTTACACTTCAGGAGAACAAAAATGTGAACCTCAGTTAAAAAGTCTGTAGTTTTAGCTTTTCACTGATAAAGCCATTGATTTGTGGACATTTATGAACAATTTAATGTTACCACATCTTCTCCATTTACTAACATCATTCACTTCAAAGTTTTGATCTTTGAATCATCTTAACTTCAGTGATTACTTCATCCGCTTAGAAGATCTTAATTCTTAGTTCTCTTATTATGTATGTATAAAACATGCATACAGACAGGTACAACTCCTTATAATATAAAAATCAAAGCTAACAGTAAGCAATTCCATTTCTCTAAATTTGAATATGTTTGGAAGATTTGCTTTATAATCCAGTGTTTCTATTTGCAGAGTAGAAAGAATAATGACTTGACGCAGTATATAAAAATAAATTCTTTTGTTGTTTTAGTTTGACAAAGGATACGCGTACAGCATTCGCCACAACTATGGGAAAGAAGGAAAGAGAACCGACTATACCCCATACAGCTGCATGAAGATTATCATGTCCAATCCACCAAGTCAAGGGGATTATCACGGTGAGTTCCTAAAACAAACAGGTTCCAAAATATTGGAAGCCCCTGGCTAAAGGAGAGAACCAAAGAGCTTGCATTTTTTTTTTTTAAGTGGAAGTTTGACTGCTAATGAAGGTAGTTACTGCTGTTCTCTGTTACTCTTCTTATGATCAGTCTTTCTTGACTGATATCATTTAGCAAGTAAACTTCAATTTTGTACTCAACTTTGGTTCTTTTTCCTTCCCCACCTTTCTTTTCACATTGTGTTAAAAAAAAAAAAAAAAGTTGCATTCCTTTCAAGCCGTGCTTTGAGCATGGCAAACTTACTCTACTAATATTAACTCATTTGCTTTTCAGAAGTTTAGGATGTTCAGGGTTCTTCCATATTCTCTGTTTCTAATTGTAGTAAAATGTAAATTTATAAATGACCAAGAATTGGTGTATATATCTACTGGGGACTGCAGCGTTGAAGTTATCAATGCAGATGTCATGGCTTACATATATGTAACCCAGACAACATAGATACTGCAAAGAGAAACTTAACAAGATCTGAGTTTGCAATGTTTTTTCAATATTACAGATAAATAAGTATTTCAGCAGTTTGTTTTGCAATGATGTGTAACGCTGAGCAGAGGTCAAAATAGTGATTATGTAGCATGCGTTTGAGTGTTCTCTTTTACACTGAACTAATTTGCAAAGTCAGTTTTATGAGACTAGTTTCCTTACTCAAACAAAAATCATGTTTTGGTCTTCTTAAAACTCTTACTTCAGAGTAGGATCATGTTTCCATAAGTATTAGTTTTCCATTGAGAAATTATCTGAAGGATTTTCTTCTACAGCATCTGTCATGTTACTCACCCCTGTAGTCTCTTAAGTTATGTTTTTAATTTCAAGTTTACAGTGGTCTTGCAATATTCTTTTTAGATCACACTTGGTGGCTTCTCACTTTGTATGTATTGTGTCACACAGTACAGTGTGAGCAATTCTAGGGGCTCTGAGGTATGAATTAAATCAAACATGATTTCCTACATTTGCTGCGTTACTTTAAAATGCATTACTTCTACTGCTGTGTGTCTAAGCGAGAAAAACGTGTACCAGCCTCACTGTTGTAACTCTAGTGCTGGTTAACACAGTCATAGAATTGTTAAAGTTGGAAAGACCACTAACACCATCTAGTCCAACCATCAACCCATCACCACCACACCTGCTAAACTATATCCCTCAGTGCCATATTTACCCTTTTCTTGAAAACCCCTGGGACAATGATTCCATTTGTCCCCGTGCAGCCTGTTCTAAAGATTGTTGCCTTTAGTTTTCTCCCAGGATTAATTCTGGGATGTAAGAAAAGCAACCCTTATTCAAAGTGCTTGATAATATTTTTACAAAGGGCTATGCTTTAAAGACTAGTTGACTCTTACTACTTGTCTCTTCCTAGTTTTTCACAGCTATTAAATCTACCAGTGCTATCACTGGAAGTAAGGAACTAACTAAATCTCCTTTCCTGTCAGTGAGTGAC
>PPHD01023261.1:0-12528 GCA_002909625.1 Bambusicola thoracicus | reverse complement strand
GGTGACTTTGTGAGCACTCACCTTTCCTGCATGTCCCGTGTTGTGGCTCTGTTGGTTTTATCCCCCCAGACTTTGAAGTTGTGTGAGGTTTCCTGTTGATTTGTTTCCTTCAGGCTTTCGTATTCAGTACGGGGTAGTGGTGGGGTAGCCAGGCTGTGCTTTGTTCCAAGGTCTGAGGCTCAGTGCTGTATCTGCGGGGAGATTTTTGCATCCTGTTTCAGGCAATGGATGTCCCGGAATTAGGAGAGGCTGATGCTGAGTCTGCCTTTAGGCACAGTGCTTCTTCCTCGTCCGAGGTCAGCAGCAGCATTCAGCTCATAATTTGGGAGGCACCTTTCAGGACGTTTGTGCAAAATGAATAATTGGCAATGTGTGGAGATTCTGTGGGAGCTTTGTCAGAGGCAGGAGGGAGTGCTCGGTGTGCCCGATGGGTGCACCAGGCCTCTGCGAGATGCTTGCCTGTTTTCCTCCCCTTGTGCCCTGCTGTAGTCTTTCCCTGAGATGTCTCTGAACAGATCAGCAGATGTCCTTTCAGGCATCTGGTGGTAAAAGCCAAGTGCAGAGTTCAGCACAGCTGAATTCAGTATATGAGCTCCCTATGATCAGCAGGTTGTCAGCCAGCTCGTACTGAGGGTTCTCCATGTCATCCCCTTCTGCCTTTCTTGTCCCTCAGCTGGCAAAGTGTGTTTCAGACTTGCGGCCGGTGCTACTTTGCCGTCCTGGTTTCACATCCGCTGTCGTTAGGAGCTGTCTTTCCCCCCAAAAATATACTTGTTTCATTTCTCTGCTGCTTGCAGACGGGTTGCTCCCACTGCTGGCGTGCAGCCTCAGCTGAGGCAGTGGAGGTTCCGTGTGGTGCTGGTTGAACCTTAATGCCTTTGGGCATCTCTCGTCTCCCGGAGTCCCCAATGGCTGTTCTGTGGGCATCGGTGAAGCAGCAGGAGATGCGTGGAGGTGACCTGAAAGCGCATCCCTGCTGCAGATGGGAGGGAGGGCACTGAGCGCCCGGTGTGGAGTCTGAATAGTGGTAATTGGCACAGATGTGAGTTGAAGAATTGAGTTGGTGGGTTTTTGTTGCGTGGTTGGTTTCTTTTCTAGGCTGACTTAAATTTATATCCGAGTTCATTAGCAGGCGAGGACCATTTATGCTTAAAAGATTAATTGTGTTATCGAGGATGAGTTTCACCATTTCCCATCCGTTTGTCGGAGCTATGACATGACCCCCTATGGAAGCCGGAGCTTCCCGTGACCTATTTACCAACCCCCGCTTCTCGCAGAGCGCACCCGGACGGGTTTTTGCCAGCAGAGCTGAAGATCCGCGTGGAGAATCGCATCCCGAGAATCCTCCGCCGTGACGCGGATGGGTGCCGCGCGGGCCGGGCCGCCCCGTTCCTTGTGGCGCGCTGCCACCTGGCGGCCGGACGGAGCGCTGCTGCAGCTCTGCGGGCGGTTCAGCGTGCGGATGTCGCTGTGAGGGTGGGGAGAGCGGCTTCCAACGGCCCTCTCTGAGGGTGACTGAACCGCCTGCACGTAACGTGCGTGGCAACCCAGCCCACGGCAGCGGAGTTGGAGCTCGGTGCCCTCTGAGGTCCCCTCCGAGCTCAGCCATTCTGTGGTTCCGTGCCGCCTCCCGTTAGCTGTTAAATATTGCGTGTGAGTGGGCGTTCAAGGAGGACTTTAAGGAACGGCTGAGGGTGAACCTTCTGTACAGAGATGTGCAAAAGTGACATTAAGAAAGGGTCAGTGCAAGCTCACCTGCTTTCCCAGCAGTGAGGCCAGGAAATCTTGCCATGCGAGCAATGGATGGGGGAAGAGGAGGGCCAGAAAATCAAACCTGAATGGCATGTGGGTGTCCGGATGGGAAGGGATAAATCTAATGAAGCGTTTACCCGCTCCATGCGGGCAGCAGCGTCGTTACTCAGAACACAGATGACAGAGCCTTGTTGTCAGAAAGAGGCAAAGGATCAGCAGCTGAGCTGTAGGGAACAGATAGCTGTGTGGGCAGCATGGAGACTGTGGAAAAGACTGAATGAAGGATAGGATGTTCTCAAGAAGACTCACTGTTTGGAGAACAAGTTTGTGGATATTACAGATAGGTTCAGGAAGATCAAAAGCTTTGGCTTCTGCTTGATTCTTGCAGTAGGCCCACGATGGAGCTTTGTTACAGTGCAAGGACCTGAAAATGATAGGCATGGTACTGTAGGTATCCAGCCATAAAACTATCTGTTGCTTCTTAGCTTCCAACTCGCAGCTTGCTTTGGGTCCAGCAGGAACCATCATGAATGCACAGACCACGAGATGCGAGCGCTCATCAGGTTTGCTCCCTTTACTGCTCATCTAGTTATGAGCTAGATCACTGGGGCTAACCCAGGGCTCATTGCTGCATTTAGTCATAGTGGGAAGCAGGCTCTGACACACTGCTGTAAGACAGAACTGTACACAGCAATGTCTGAGCTCACTTCTGCAGCAAATGGTTTCTGCAGTAACCGGAGACAACCCTGCTAAGTTCCTCAGTAGCAATTACAGTTCAGTAACTTTATGTAGCCAAAAAAAATACTCCAAAACCTTTAGTGAGTTTAATCTCTCAGTGTGTTTTTATTTATTTATTGTGCAAAACCGCTGTTTGAACATTTCTTGTTAAGCCTAACATCACCTGTGACAGAGTAATGTATTGAGAATGGATGGGAGTGGAGGAGCTGGAGCAGGAAGCGTGTATAAACTGAGCCTTCCACGTGATAGCAGGCACTGCGTGTTAGGGGGAAAGGCAAAATGTGAACGTACTGCAAAGCAAAACCTGTTGGGTACAATAATGATAAATGTGGTTGTCAAGCAAGCATAGAGGGACTCATTACTAAACCAAGTGTAACACTTTACATAGTGATAGGAGGGAAAATACTTGTAAACCTTATTTACAGCATTTCTGCAAGTTTCTCAATTCAGACACTAAAAATACAAACTCTAATATAGAACTGCAGTGAGATGAGATGCTGTGAGGCAATGTAACATCAGCGGGTGATGAGGCAGTGTAGCAATGGGTGATTAGAGAGGCAGACCCAGGAACCCTGTCCCACCGGCTGCTTACGGCATGCAGAAGGGCCAAAGAGGAGAACAGGACATTCACAAACCGTCTTTACTCTCTGACAGTGCTGTCAATAAGTGTCATGAATGGGCCCTCATTTGCCTCTGACTTTCTTGCACGAAGCAGTTTGCTGATGGAGAGCCTGCAGGTCTTCCTGGCTGTGAGGTGAGGATCAGCCCTGCGTGCTGGCAGCATTCCATGCCATTGGTTTGAGGACTTCGCTATGCAGGGATCTGTGAATGGAGAGGTGAAGTCAGTGCTTCATGGTTAAGGATTTTAGATTTCAGAAGGAATCTGCTTTTCCAGAGTATGACAAAGACACTGAAAGAAAGCTCTACAAGCCTAAACTGCCAGGAAGGGGGACACCATGGGAACAGTGCTGCCAACAGCCAGCACGTGGCAAAGCCTTCATTGAGCCCTGCTGCACACGCAGGGTGTGCCCATAGTGTGCCCCTAACCTTGCTTAGAGAAAGACCAGAAGAGATTCCAAAGTGTTCCTTAGAATGCATTGTTTCACGTCAGTGAAGCACAAGTACTCTGCTGTTGCTTTTGGGATTTTGAATGCATTTGGTAAGTCTATGGATAGGAAACCAAGAGAATGGTAAACCAGTAACCGTTGCTGTTATCTACATAGGTCTCATCAGCTCTGAGTAAAATCAGCAGGAAAGGCTTTCTGCTGTTCTTTTGGGATGACTTTTGATGTTTCCTGGTGTGTTTCTGAAGTGCCTGATGAGTTTTCCCGTTCCCTTCACAGTTCATGGTATTAAGTGGACGTGCAGCAATGGGAACAGCAGTTCAGGGTTCTCAGTGGAGCAGCTCGTGCAGCAGATCCTCGACAGTCACCAGACCAAACCGCAGCCTCGGACACACAACTGTCTCTGCACTGGTACCTTGGGTGAGTACCACGGGAGGGCACAGCATGCTTGCAGCTTAACCCAAGCTTGGAATGGGGTTTGCAGCACTAAAATGCTGAAAAGACTGTATTGTGAAGTGTTGAGACCCAATGAGTTCAGAGGCGATAGAAGACTTAAAAACAAAAATGCATCAGGAATTTCTGTTCAAAAGAAAAGAAGCAGCAAGCACTTTGTGCTGTGCCCTCTGCCTGTGATCTGCTTAGAAAGCTGTGCTCTCTTCTGCGTGCTTCAGAATTTGTTGTTCTGCCCACATCACCCTCAGAAACCATTGCCCTGCAGCCCGCTTTGCTGGAGAAGATGGGCTCAGGTGGTTACTTATAAGGTAGGTTTTAATTACCATGAAGACATGAGAGATTTCTCTCCTGTTAAAGATGGTTTTGTTTGGAGACTAGAATGGCAGGAAACTGCATCCTGAGTGTTAGAGCTCTGCACAGCAAGTAGGAAGCAGAATGATTCATTTTTCCATCTCATCTGCTTTATAGCCAGCCCTTCCTACTACTTTGGTCAAGTGAAATATATCATATATTAATTAGTCTTCAGAGAAATTTATAAAGGAAAGCTGTCTGTGCTTCAAAGGGTTTTATTTTTTCTGCCTTTCTGGGCAGTTGTGTTATACAATCGAGATTTGAAGTAAGAATGATGACCTCTGAAATACCTGGGTTTGGATTAAAATTCAAGCCTGAAGGCTCAGCATTTGATCCAGGCTTGCAGATCTGAACACGAATCCTTTTATGCTTCCCTTTGATGTTTTGTCTTGTGCTAAGTCTGCCGCATGGTTTTTAACATAACAGTATCGCTTTGTTTTGTAAAGGCTGGCACATTGACACACACATCCCCAGTTCCTTGCAGTCACAGGCAAAGACTGCCGTGTGAAAGCTTTTCATGTTCCTGTTGGTCTCTATGCCTAGGAGAATAGAGAGATTTAATACTGCATTTAGTCTCAAAAGCGCTGTCCTGAACTACTTTGAGTGACCTGATTCAAATCTTGAGCGCATGAAAGAGAAGTTCCCCTTCAAGGGCAAGGAACAAAAGGTTTGGCAGATTAGAGCGCCTGTGCAGACACGGTGTTGCCCAGAAGATGGCATTCGTAATTGTAGCCATTAGCTACAAGGAGCTTCTTTTCCCCATTAGTCATTATGCAGTACAATAATTGCTGTTCTTACCTCATTGTAGGGACAGCGAATCAATTAAAGAAGCGTACCTCAATGGCTGGGCTGTTCTTTGTACAACAAATGCCATTCTTGCACTGGAGTTTGTGGGTAGGACACTATTCAGAGAGAACAGTTTACCTCAGACTGCCCGATTTCCAGTCTCCTGGAAATTAAGGCAATGTTCATCTTCATTCAGGCCCGTGAGGCACAAAATGGCATCTATCTCCTCCAGGTTAGCAGTCAGCATCCAACCCACGTGGCTGTCAAACCATCTGATATCAGCCATTGAGAAGAGCAGAGCATCCATGTCACAGGGCTAGAGATCTTGTCTGTGTGCAGAAGGAACAGGGCCTGCAAGGCAGAAACCATCTGCCATAGCTGACAGACGTGCTTTGTGGACTTTGCCCACGTTAAATAACTCAGAAACTCAGCACAGGTGCCAATTCCTTTCCTCTTTATTTGTTACCAGGGCAGGAGAAAGTAATGTGAGGGTAGGTGCTGTGTGTGGTGAAGCTAAGTGTGCACGTGTTCATGTTCTGAGGTTTCTCACTGTGCACAGTGGATCTGTGTGTTGGATGGAGGGGGAGCTGCACACCTGGCATGAGCAAGAAATTACTTCTACTTCCACGGTGCCTCTTGCTCTGCAGTGCGTGTGCTTGCTCTCTTCTTCCCTCGCACGAGCACCTAAGCGTGGCTTTCCTTTACTACAGCCACAAGATACGCAACGAGCATTGGTTTAATTTTGTGCTTACTGAATGACCAACGTTGTTTTCTGGCACAGGGGCAGGAAGCAGTGTGCATCACAAGTGTAACAGTGCCAAACATCGCATCATATCACCAAAGGTCGAACCAAGGACAGGTGGGTACAGCACTCATTCAGAGGTACAAAATAACGATGTCTCTGAAGGCAAGAACGAGCACAGTCATGGCAAGGCCTCCAGTCGGGAGAAGAGGAACGGCAAGGTGGCGAAACCAGTGCTGCTCCATCAAAATAGTACTGAGGTTTCTTCCACCAACCAGGTGGAAGTCCCTGACACAACCCAGAATTCTCCTGTGTCCATCAGCAGTGGATTAAATAGCGACCCGGATATGGCGGATAGCCCAGCAGTCACTGGTGTGTCCAGCATGGCTGTAGCATCAGTCATGGGAAGCCTGTCACAAAGTGCCACAGTGTTTATGTCCGAAGTCACCAGTGAAGCTGTGTACACCATGTCACCCACCTCGGGCCCGAATCAACACCTCCTGTCCTCAGATGCGGCTGCACAAGGACTGGTCCTCGCCGTGAGCTCAGATGGACACAAATTTGCTTTTCCAACAGCAGCCAGTTCAGAGAGCTTGTCCATGCTGCCCAGCACCGTCTCCGAGGAACTTGTGCTCTCCACGACTTTGGATGGAAATAGAAAAATTCCGGAAACCACCATGAATTTTGACCCAGACTGTTTTCTTAATAATCCCAAGCAAGGGCAGACTTATGGTGGAGGGGGTATGAAAGGTGACAGCATCAGTACCAACATAAGGCAGTCACCCACCACAGAGCGTAGCTTCAACTTCAGTACGACCCTCGCAAAAGAAATCAAAACGGAGGACACATCTTTTGAACAGCAGATGTCCAAAGAAGCGTTTTCCTCCACTTCTGCATCTAACACTCTCACCCTCACTACTGGTTCAGGTTTGCTTCCATCTGGAGGAGGTCTGAGCCCAAGTACCACCTTGGAGCAGATGGACTTCAGTGCCATTGACTCCAACAAGGACTATTCTTCCAGCTTCAATCAGACAGTCCAGAGCCCCCACGTTCATCAGACCCCCTCCCCCAGCTTCTTTCTGCAGGATGCCAGCAAACCTCTTCCCCTTGAGCAAAACACCCACAACAACTTGAATGACACAAGTGGCTCATTTGTGAATACAATAGGAATCCCCAGTGTGAAAACAGAGTCCCCATCCCAAACCACTTCCAACTGTAATGGCACAGTGGAAACCAGAATAGAGTCCACCTCTTCTCTCCAGCTCATGCAGTTCCAAGCAAACTTCCAGGCTATGACTGCAGAAGCTGAAGTTCCCATGGAGACCTCCCAGCAGGCAGAAGGGAATGAAAATCTACTTAAATCAGGGGATCTTCAAGCCTGCAGCACAGAGCACTACTTGCAACCTGAGACCAATGGAGGTATCAGGAATGGGAACAATCTCCCTATTCTCCAAGGAAACGTGGTACAAGGACTCTATCCTGTGGCCCATCCCAGCTTAAATAACTCCTCCAACATGGAGCTTAACTTGGACCACTTTGACATCTCCTTCAGCAACCAGTTTTCTGATCTAATTAACGATTTCATATCTGTAGAAGGTGGGAGCAATGCCCTCTATGGACACCAGTTGGTGTCAAGTGACAGTGCCGGACTCTCTCAGCCTGAAGACAGTAACAGAACAACCTACAACCAGGCTGAAATGTGCATTCCTTGCTGCAGTCCTCAGCAAGCCAACATGCAGCTCAGCAGCACAGAGAATGGAGCCAGCACGATGGCATACATGCATGTGGCTGAGGTGGTCTCGGCAGCTGCAGCACAAGGCACTTTGGGGTTGCTACAGCAGAGTGGGCGCTTGTTCATGGTGACAGATTATTCACCAGAATGGTCTTACCCTGAGGTAAGTTAGGGCTTTTACTCCTTAACATTTACTGCCTTATCCTTACTTCCTTTGTTAATAACAGCTCCGAGAACTGTTTTGTTAGAGCTTTGACAAGGTTTTTAAAACATTTCTCTTAGAAGAAAGAGCATCCGAGGCCATTTGCATGTCTCAGTGTACTTTTAATTAAGCACTCTGTCACCTTGACAGGGCCCTTTCTTCACCTAGAAACGTCTGAACAGAAATGCTTTGTTTCATTGAAAGGCCAAGTATTTCCATGTGATGGCCTCGTGTGCTCCTGTGCACAGCCTCACTGCGCTGAACTGCTGTGAGGGATCTTGCTAATGATGCAAAGTGGTGTTTATCCTATGCCAGGTGAACGTCCTGTCACAGCTTTGCAGTCTCCAGAAGAGGAGCACTCCCATCACGGCATGGTGAATGTCCTGGTGGTGCCCAGCTCCACGCTGGGCCTCGGGGAGGAGGCACAAGGACTGCGGGAGGAACTCAGTTGTACTCCTGCAGGTCCGTGCTGGGTGCAGCTGGTGCCTTTCCCACCAGCAGGAGAGGCGGATGCCAAAGCCCTGTGCTCATATGGCTGACACAGCACCACTGCGACCCACGTCAGGGCAGGGAGAGAGATCTAGGAGAGGCTCAAGTTGCTAAAGTTGGGGCTGAAGGACCCCTTTGCAGCCCTGCTTTTGCACAGCCCCTTCAGGGTCACCCCTGTGTGATCATGCTTCCTCTTTTAACCCAGTTCTCAATGCCCAGTAAAGTGCAAGGTGTATCACTGCCAGCAGGAGGAGGGAACAGAGAGAGTGAAGAGAAACAGAGATGCTCTGTTATAGAATACTGTTTGCGTTTCTCCTGCAGTGTAAGGTTTGGTGGCCAAAGAAGGGCACACCATGAGGTGTCCCAGAGGCAGCAGCAGCAGCTGCTGTGAGCAGAGCAGTCCTGGTGGGGCAGGTGGACGGAGATGTGCAAGCTCTGCAGAGTGCTGGGATGTTGGTGGCTACTGGTGCCAAGGATCTGTATCTGCCCTCATGATTTTGTTTGCTGTTCAGCCATTTCAGTGCACGGTCCTCTCTGGATAGGGCTCTTTTCATGATGCTTCCTTTTTTCCCCTCTGTTCCTTGTAGGGAGGAGTGAAAGTTCTAATCACTGGTCCATGGCAAGAAGCCAGCAATAATTACAGCTGTCTGTTTGATCAGATCTCAGTGCCTGCATCTTTAATTCAGCCAGGAGTACTGCGCTGCTACTGCCCAGGTAAGGAATGGCTCTCCTGCAGCTGGTGGCTTCAGAGGAAGTTCTTGGCTTTCAATATATGCAGAATAACCGATCCTCATTGTTGGGCCCCAGATTGCTACTTGAAATGCTGTGAAGTTGGTTAATTTTGGGGCACGTGCGATCCTACCTCATGCCAAAGGAACCTATTGTATGGCTCCTAAATGGGCTTTAAAACCTGCCTGTTTTCAAACGCAAATTGACATTCTGGACTCTTCGGTTGTGTAGTCGCAAAAATATTGCCAAGTGCCCCTCTGCTCTCGTTGCATCTGCTGTCAGCCTGCCCATGGGGAGTTCACCAACAGGATCGTACTTGGGCCTTTCTGCAGGGAGGTCTCTGTCTCACCACTCGTTCTTCTCTTTTAGCTCATGACACTGGGCTCGTGACTTTGCAAGTTGCCTTCAACAATCAGATCATCTCCAATTCTGTGGTGTTTGAATACAAAGCCAGAGCTCTGCCAACCCTGCCTTCCTCCCAGCATGACTGGCTGTCATTGGATGGTAAGAAGTGCATGATATTCTTTAACTAAGCTCACCAAATGGTAGAACTGTGAATGAGAGGAGCAACTCCTGGTGTGGGGGAGGAATGCAGAGGGCTGAGGCTGTGTCAGGGGAAAGGTCTGTTGCTCAGTGCTGCATTAATCAAAGCCCTCTTCCTGTTGGCAGAAAAAAAACACGAGTGATCAGAACAGAACTCTGTGAACTTGGTGTCAGCACTGAGGGATGGGAACGTGGGCTTTAGATTTGTGTGAAAGCTGTGCTTGGAAGTGTTACGTTTGGGCACACCCCCAGAATGCAGCTCATAGAGGAGAGAGATGGGAAGAAGGGTAGTAGGAGAACATGGGAGGCTGGAACATCGGGCCGGAGGAACTGAATATCCCCACTTACCTGTGCCCGCTGGTGCTGCTTCTAAAAGCTATTGGAGGAAATGAGAAGTCAGCACGGCCTGCAGGGAGGCAACAGATCTGCTGGCTGCTCTGTTATTTCTGTACTACTGCATGGAATTCATTGATTTTTCTTTGTCTGCGAAGTCGCCAAGGTGACGGTTTGAACAAGATGGGCAGGGCCTGCATTTCCCTGCCTGAGTGCGACTGCTGGAGCAGCTTCCAACTCAGAGCAAGGAGATCTAAGGCAAAGAGCTGGTTTGTGGTAACAGACGTGATAGGATGGAAAAGAACGAGCAGCAGTGCTTTTCTCTTTCTTCACCAGAGAGTCAGCTGCTGCAGCACTGCATTTTATGCAGTCTTAGCAAAGTCCTTATGTTTGTGTTAGGTGACCCATTTGTTAAGTTTGCTCTGTTCTGTACAGGAGACAAATATGGTAGGGTCAGATCCCGAGTCTTCAGACAAACCAATATTGGTGTTACACAAAAGAAATCACAGGAGCAGTTGTTTGCACAGAGGGCCGTACTGAAGACGAGCAGTAATGAGCTAATATACTGGTTCTGTTTGTTGCTCAGTCAATTAACCTCATCTCATTTTGTCTGTGAGCTGCCAATGTGGCAACTGCAATTCAGTCACAGAATCGCCACAGAATTGCATGCTTTGGGAAATCTACTGTGGATATATTGCTTTGATATGAGCTTAACTTCAAAATATTGCTGTAATTACAAAGATCTGAAATGTGTTACTGGGCTGTTATTGCTGCGTATACTTTGACAGGCTTGGCAAATATCTGGAACCGATTGACTTCAGCAGGAGAAACACTGTGAATGGTTCTAAGCTTAATGCAGGCCAGCAGGGTAGGAATGTCGGCAGGCGGTGTTTGAAGGGATTTTGCTGGGCTCCCTCCTTCTGCCTGGGAAGCCTTGGTAGAAAAAGCTGCTCTCATTAAGACGTCAATTAGAGGCTTCCTCTGTCAGTAGCTGAGTCTGGGACCGTCACACAGCCCAGCAGTCTCTGCTCATCGGTGCATGTGTGGGTCATTGTGCAACCCCTCCAACGCAGTGTGCAAAGGGGCTGCATCTTAAAGCTCTTCTTGGGCCGCTCCCGCAGTGCTGGTGGGTTTGCAGGAGCTGCAGAAGGCGGCTGAGTGCTGCCTGATTGTGCTGTCTGTGTGCTGGGGAGCGGGCAGGCTTTCCACGAGTGCTGTGATGTGGTGGAAGGGAGGGGGACTGCAGCAGTGAACAAAGTAGGGCATCGCTTACGGGGGGAAAAAGGAAGAGGACCGCTGCAATGCAGAGGCCCTTCAGGGAAAAAGACTGAATAATTCCATGAGCCATGAGCTATCAGAAGGCTGTCGTGGTGCACGGTGCTCTGAAAGCAGCAAACAACATCCTTTTTAATGGACCAGCTACATCTTTGGTTTTATTCCGAGAGTACAGATGTTCGTTCAGCTATAAGCTAATGTGAGTTGGTTCTATCAGTTGTAGCATAAATACACAAACCCTCATCATCTCTCTTTGCTTCTAATTGCACTGCAGTAAATCCTTGTCCTGCTGCCGGTTCTGTGTTTGCTTCCCACCGCAGTATTTGCTGCTTTCAAAAGGCACTGTCAGAGGTGGTGTTTTTTTGGCGTGGGCTGTGATGGGGCACTTGGAGAGGGCCACAATGAGCGCTCCTTGGGGCTGTGCTTATGCACCTGCAGGAAAGAAGTTGTGAAGGAATCAATTAAATTGGCAAAGGGAATTTAAAAGTCTGGGTGGGCGACGTGAGGGAGCTGAAGGTTTGGGTACGGGTAGGACAGGCAGAGCTGTGCTGGGAACTGAACGGTGCCGATAGGAGGGAGCATCGCAGACAGCTCTCCCAGCCTGCTGGTGCTCAGCGAGTTCTGGCTGCCTTTCCCGGGTGGAAGATGCAGAAGTTTGGTGGCTCGGTGCTGTTGGAGTGACACGGATGCACGCATGGCACCCAGGCTGTGTGTGCAGAGCCGATGGGGTCCTGTTCACCGGGACCTGATGCCTGTTTCTAGCATGGAAGTGTGTGAGATGGAGACAACGCGACCTTGCAGGCACCGCGTGCTCGTGCTGGTTTGGTCCGAAGATACGCGGAGGCTTTATCTGTTCCGTATTCTCATCGAGACTTGCATTTCTGGTCCCTTTGCGTCCAGCCGTGAGGGGCCGGCAGCTCCCGTGCACCTCTTTAGGGAGAGCTGCCTTCTGTTGTTCCGACTGCGTTTCCCAGACGCTGTTTTCTGCTTCGCTGCGGTGGAAGCGTGGAGATGGGAGCGCCGCGATCTGTGCGGCTGCCGCCCGGCCGGAGGACGCACCGCAATGCCCGGACGGCTCCGGACCACGGGACCGCGCGGCGCCCCTCGGGGATTTCGCGTTGGCTTTTAACGACGCGAAGGAGCCGTTAACGTTTGTTAGCTCCGCGCGTCGGCCTCGCAGCGCCTACGGAGGGACGAGAGCCGCAGTGCCGGAGCTCGGCTGCTCGGGGCCGGCAGCGCGCCCAGCCCGGTGCTGGCGGCGGTGATGTCACCCGGGCGGGGCGGGGCCCGGCGGCGCCGGGAGCGTTGCGGAGCGGGGCAGGGCAGGGCCGGGCCGCCG
>PPHD01023260.1:0-12528 GCA_002909625.1 Bambusicola thoracicus | reverse complement strand
AATGCCTGTGTGTGAACACCACAAAGGATGGATAGGGATGAGAATGGTTAAAAGAAATGCATGTGTTTTTTTATCCATTTTTTAAAATGTTATAGCCAGAGTATAATTCATTGCTTAGCACTGGGAATCTCTCAGGGAACTCAGTGTTATGTGTGTTGTGTTACAGGGCTGGAGGCAAGCAAAACATTATTCAGAGGTGAGTGTTGTTGAATATAAAAATACTCACAGCCAGTTGGATAGATTTTTATTTCAGAGACTCTCTTTGCTTTTCTCTAACCTTGTTTCTGTTCAAGGTAAAGGGCTAAGATACTCTAAGAAGGCAGTTGTATTAATGCTATTGCAAGAAGAGAATAGATGGCAAAGCCATCCTCAGGAGATCCACAATGGAGTGTAAAATCTGTAGGTTTTAGTTCATCCTCACAGCAACGAGGTTCCTGGCTGCATACCAGTGAGGGCTGTGGGCTCACAAACCATTTTCCTGTCCTCTTGTGAGGGGATGTTTTGAATGCAAAACCCACACAAATGTGGATAAGCCCAAGGAGAAGAAAGTCAGATAGAGCCCATTTTCCTGTGCTTTCAAATTACAGCACTTCATCCTCTTTTGGAGAAGAGAAGCCTCGGGGGAAATTTCATTGTGGCCTTCCAGTACTTGAAGGGAGCATATAAACAGGAGGGGGAACGGCTGTTTACAAGGGTGGATAGTGACAGGACAAGGGCGAATGGTCTTAAACTGAGACAGGGGAGGTTTAGGTTAGATATTAGGAAGAAGTTTTTGACACAGAGGGTGGAGACACACTGGAACACGTTGCCCAAGGAGGTTGTGGATGCCCTATCCCTGGAAGCATTCAAGGCCAGGCTGGATGTGGCTCTGGGCAGCCTGGTCTGGTGGTTGACAACCCTGCATACAGCCGGGGTGTTGAAACCGTATGATCATTGTGGTCCTTTTCGACCCAGGCTATTCTATTATGATTTGATGATCCTTGCTGGGGACCTTAATGGCAACTGCTGTTGCCCGAGGAAGCCTTGAAATTGTCAAAAGGCTCTAGTGTCATCTCTCAATGAACAGGCAACAATAGCTATGGTGAAGTGTGCTCTGCCACACCAGAATACTCTCTTTCATAGCCAAGTACCCAGGATAACACAGACTGGACTTGTCACGCCTTCATCTCGTATATCAGATGTTCCTACATGTTTGGAGAGGAGAGGCCTAGAAAAGGCTGAGTACCAGCAATCTGGGTCTATGCAGTTTGAATGATAGTCTAAGCTGCAAAGTCTTTGTCCTTGGTTGATATCTGAAGGGGTTTATGGGAGAGCAGCACCTTTCTGACATTTATTCTTTGGTTTCCTTGTAGCATCTTTGGAACCAATAGGATTTTTGTTGAGGAATAATCACCACAGGATTCACAGCCCCTTTTCTCTGGAACAGTTTCCAAGCTGTGTTTCTTTGTTTGTAGGCCACTGCCCAGACCTCCACCATCATGACCCCCACCATCCCTGCTGCAACAGAGGCCTACACACGAACTCAGTACTGTAAGTGGCCGTGCGAGTGTCCGAAGTCCCCACCTCGGTGCTCAATAGGAGTCAGCCTTGTCACAGATGGCTGCGATTGCTGCAAGATGTGCGCCAAGCAGCGTGGAGAAAATTGCACTGAGGCTGATACCTGTGATTTTCACAGGGGCCTGTACTGTGACTACAGTGGAGACAGACCTAGGTACGAAATAGGAGTATGTTCACGTAAGTGATGTACATATATTTTTGACTTAGATATACATTGGCAGCTCCTCACTGTCTGAGATGAAATTTATCTCATTAAATACTTGACTATAAATTCAGCAGCTCCTCCATTCATCATCTTCCATTTCCTTCCTGTCTTTAGTCTCGGGGTAGCTGGCTGAATGAGGAAAGGCAAATTAATTCTTGCTCATTGAGTTGGCTGCAGCCACAAGGAAGAAGTAACCAGCATTAGAAGGCCTTCAGGTCTGCAAGTAGATGATTCTACATTCTTTGTAACAGGGAGAGGTTCTGTAGTAGGTATGGGATGTAGGAAGTATAGGTGTGCAGCTGGCTTTAAAGACAAGAAGTATTGGGGTCTAGATGAAAAATATGCTGATGGAAAGACTTTTGACTTATTCCCAATAATGGTTTCCGAGGAAGAACAGCACATTTTTGTAGGATATACAAAATAACAGAGAAGCTATGTTCTAGGAGCTAGAAACTTGAATGGTCATTTTCAAGATTAGAAAGATCCAAGATAAAGAAAAGAGGATACAGAATCATTCAGACATTTTGTCTGGTGTGAACATGGAATCTTCTTGGGAGGTCTGTAAGAACAGGTTAGGTAAACATCTGTCAAAAATAGTATCAGTACAGCTGGCCCTGGAGTTGGAGAGGAAAACAAGCTGGAGGTTGTCTCTAAGCTTCCTCGGCCTTCCTAAGCTTCTTTGAAGGACTTCACATTGCACTGTGTTTACTTATCTAAACACTTGTTTTCTTAGTTGGATTTCACAATTTGTAGTCCTCCCATAAATCCCAAACAATCGCTACACTTATGGCAACAACAGTGTGTTGTAGGAGAACATCTCCAGCTTGTCCAGTGAGGTCTAGAAGGATTGCCAGTCCAATATGCTTTCACATCCCTATTGTCATGAAAATATATCCCCTACTGTGTGACATTTTTGGTTATATGGTGAGGGGCATGGTGGTGTGCACAGCTGAGGGACATGAGAAGCTAGATCTTTCCATGGTTAGGAGGTGAAACAGCTCATCTCCAACCACCACAAAAAGTTGCAGTCTTCCCCTTGCTTTCAGCATGTGGGTGGATGCAGATGACAGGATGTGCTGACATGTTCTTTTCCATGTGCTACGTTGTGTATGGGCTGCATCCCTCCACTCCAAATACACCAGATACTGTCTGGCTGTAGGGTGACTGAAGGCAAGGGTGGAATCGTGAGTTGGGGGTTGGGGGCTAACTGTTGTGAGGAATTTGTTTTGTAGCTGGATGCTACATAGAACCATAGAATGGTTTGGGTTGGAAAGGACATTTAAGACCATCTAGTTCCAATCATCCTGCTATAGATAGGGACAGCTTCCACTAGACCAGGTTGATCAGTGCCCCATCCAGTCTGGCCTTGAATGCCTCCAGAGTGGGAGCATACACAAATTCTCTGAGCATTTTTGATTTACAGGAACAATAGGATTTGAGGAAAATAAAGATCCTGAATGATCTTGGAACCAGAGTCAGGAAAAGAAATAGGATGGAAATTCAGGCTCTATCTGGACTGGCATGCTGAGGTATGTCTGCGACATCAGATAGGAACCTGTTGGGAGTCACTACAGCTCTCCTCATGTTGCTGAATTTTCTCTGTACAGTAGCAGGGATAGTGGGGTGCAGAACACACATCCAGATGGAGAAGTAGGGTTTGTGCGTATAAAGATGGGAATTGTGAAGTACCCCCGCGTTGCCCATCTTAGATGCAGTCTCATCACAGTCTATGTTTGGGGTTGTTTTCATAATCAACCTCTTGATGGACGTGGACTTTAGGAAGCTGAGTTAGCACATTCCTGGAGGAGGGTCCTTAAAGCAAATAAAAAAGATACCAGGAAATACAGAATTTTCTTGAAATATAATGTGTGCGTGCAGCCAGAAACATAACTGAATCCTCTGCTTTGGCTCCAACAATGAGTAAGCCTTCAATATAAAGGCTGAAGCATTATCACAATTGGAGCTCTGGTTCTGTACTTCACATTCCAGCAAGTGTACTTCTTTATTTATTTTCTGTGCATGTAGAGGAAAGGATTTGTGTTTGATCTTTTCATTCAACTCATTCTAAAAATAGGCAGCTTTTGAGGATTTTAATCCAGCATTTCAGTTTGTGCTGGCCCTGAAGCACAACTGCACTGCAGCTCCATTTCCAACCAGGCTTAAAACTTGAGCAGTCTGATCTCTGCGTGCACACTGCCTCCGTGTGACCAAACAGGAAACTGAAGCTTGAATTTTCCATTTGATTTCTCACACCAATTCCAAATAATTGCCCATGCCTTCAAAATTAAAAAGTTGCACTGTGTCTCATTGCCTGAATCAATGAGATTCTTACTCAAGGGCAGTGAAATAGCTTGATCTTCCATGTTTTTATTTACAAATATGCATCAAGTGATATTTTTCATAATGTTACAGTGTTTATCTTCATTTTCCAAGAAAATTGTTCTGTGATAAAAAGGTTGGGATGTACTTGTCTAAATAATAGAGTAATCCAGTCTCATTTTAGGTGCTCCTTTGCTATCTTGGCTGTCCTCCTACTGCTACTTTGGAAGGGTACAGGTGTCAACCAGATCTGTATTACATTTGAGACTACATGTAATCCTATCTTATATTCTCTGAAATTATCAAATTTCACTCAATATCAGTTTTAATTAATTGGGTTGTTCCTACTATGAATAGCTTCTAATAGCTTCTATCAGCCTGCCATGAGATGATCACTTAAGTGAGAAACTGTGTCAGTCTTTCCTCATACAGGAGATGCTCCAGGCCCTTTATCGTCATTGTGGCCCTCTGCTGGATCCCTTCTGGGAGATCCCTGTCTCTTTTGAACTGAAACACAGTATTCTAAATGTGGCCTCATCAGGGCAGAGTAGAGGGGAAAGATCACCTCCCTTGACCTGCTGGCCACACTCTTTTTTAATGCACCCCAGAGTGCATTAAAAGAAACAGATTAACACAGTTTGTTGACAGCATTATTTTAATGGTGCTTTGTGTGCCTTTTTCTTGTCTTCTTTCAGAGATTGTCGGTGTAGGATGTGTCCTCAATGGAGTGAGATATAATAATGGGGATACTTTTCAGCCCAACTGCAAATACAACTGTACGTGCATTAATGGGGCCGTGGGCTGCATTCCCATGTGCACAAACTCACGCCCTCCCCTTGTCTGGTGCCCGAACCCAAAACTGATTAAGATGGCAGGGAAGTGCTGTGAGCAGTGGGTTTGTGATGACTCCAAGAAAATCAGGAAGACTTCTCCACGCCACATCTCTTCTGCAGGTATGGTGAGAGTTTGGAGGATCTCTCCTTAGTAATCAGGGAATTGAATCACAGCATCGTAGAATCATTAAGGTTGGAAGAGGACACTACAGTCATCTAGTCCAACCATCAACCCCTCTCCCTCATGCCCAGTGAACCGTGTCCTTCAGTGCCACATCTATATTTCTATATAAGACCTCCAGGGACAGTGACTCCCCAGCTCCCTGGGCAGTTGTTCTACTACCTCACCACTCCTTCTGAGAAGAAATTCTTCCTAATATCCAACTTGAATGTCCCCTGGTATAACTTAAGGCCATTGCCTCTTGTCCTAAATTGAAGTCAGTGTCAGCAACAAAATTATCAGCTTGCACTGTCTGGCCTGGCAGGTGTCTTGTATTTGTGTGAACAAGGCACAGACACTCCTAGATGACTTGTAGCGAAGGACAGGGCATGTACACACCAGTGGGGTGCTTTACCTCCTGAGCAGCAATGTGAGATCGATCAGACATGCTCGTGTGACAATAAACACACTGCTGGCACTTGTAAGATGTCACAAACCCTTTTTACTTCACCATTTTTTCTCAGTCTGGACCTCTGAAAAGCAAAGTGATCTCATTTTAATTTGGCACCGAGAGTTTCCCTCTGTCTTGTACTGCATTAGTAATACGTTTTTAAAGCCTCTTATCTGAATAGTCCCAAATTCAGATACACTTTGAAATAAGTTATTGTGGTGGAAGATTCACTAGCAATTCTAGGCAAAATTGTCTTTGTATCGCTATAGATTTTAGCAGTTATGTTCACTTGGATTGATGTCATTATTAACCTTATGTTATGTGTCACATAAGGTATCTTCTTTCCTCACACTCACAGTGAGGATCATATAGCTCTCTGAACAGATGTGGTACCATTTGCCACATGCATGGTCCCTAAATCTTACGATGTGCTTCCTTTGCCATGTGTGATACATTTATCCTCATAACACTGTGAGGCAATGTAGAGACATGAGTCACATCAGCCCCATTCCACAATGTCACAAAAGTAGAGCTCAAGGAGATACAGGCTGTTTGTGGTAGACCAGGGAACTTGGTTATTTTTCCACTGATTATACATACATTTTTTTCTCCATCCTTGGACAAATCATCATCATCATCATCATAGAATATAATGAATTTGAAGAGACCCATAAAGGATCATCAAATCCAACTCCTGAGAAATCTTTAGCCTCCTTTCTGTGGGTTAAAACCACCAGAGTTTATCACTCACTTCTGTCCCTGATATCTCTGAGCTGCAAAGTAGGTCCAAATTTAAAGCATCTGTTACTGAAATTTGCCTTTTCTCTGCATGGACTATGACACACAAATGGGCACAGCACAGCTTCCCCTGCCTAACTTTTTATCTTAGAAGTGGGGTTATCTTTTATTATATTTGATATAATTACTAAAATAGCATTTTAAAATTGATAACTAGTATTATAACGAGCGTGCTCAATAAAGCTGAGTTTCTATCAGAGCTGTGCTGTGAGATGCAAACCAGTGGGGACTTTCACAGACACTGTGAAGGAACCTGACCGGAGGTCTACAGCTCCTTTCAAAACAGAGCCCACCCTTTTCTCAAGTGGTTCCCGAGTTCCTTGTGAGCTATTCAAGCTGCCCTTCCTTCCAATGAAAGGCAGTGGCTGCTTCCCAGACCTCTCAGCCACACAGCAAAGACTGTCAGCAACTTTCTGCTGCAGGGAATCGATTGAATGGACTCAGAAATAACCCTTCATGGTGTGATCAGATCTCATTACTTCTCTGCATCAACTTCTGTGATGAAGTGTTTGCATTGTGGTAGCACCTGGGGGCCCAGACAAGGACCTCCTTGTGTGAGGCTGTAAGGAGAAATAGAGAAATCAGCTCCGGCCCCGAGAGCTCACAGTGCTGGAGGGGCTGACACAAGTAGGTCAGTGGCAAAGGGGGTGGGATGGGGAGGTAACAAAGCAAGCGGAGCTTCGTGGGGATGCTGAGCTGCTCCGTTGTGATTTAATTATTTGGGTTAGCGGCCTGAATGGGTAATGAGCTTGAGCAAGGGTGTTTAATACAGAAAGCTGCCTGGCTCAGTAATATACTATAATCTGGTCCCTACAGCGTATGAGGGGGAGGATGAAGCCTGGCAGAAAAACTGCATCGTTCACACCTCACCGTGGAGTCCCTGCTCAAAGACCTGCGGGCTGGGCATCTCCACCAGGATTTCCAATGACAACGACCAGTGCCGGCTCCTGAAGGAAAGCCGCCTGTGCAACATGCGACCCTGTGAGGTGGATATCACCAAGCACATTAAGGTGGGGACTGTTCCTCCGTGCTTCCCTTGAATTTTGTCTGGACATGGGGTCAGCCTTTGTTTGGCAGTGTGCTGGCCGCTGAGAGCTGCACTTCTGAACTCAGAGGCCATTAGCGAGCACACGTGGACTCACTGTGCTGCAGGGAGGTCAAAATGTCCCCTCCTGTGCTTTCACATGCCGGAATGAAAATCTTCCCCTGAGAGCTTTAACTTCAATCCAAAAGCTCCTTACAAGGAAAAGCAAGCCAAGCCAGCTCTGCTCACTGCTGGTGTAGGCAGATCCGAGGCTCAGCTAGCAGAAAAGTGATGCTGCACATCTGGTCATGGCTATAAATTGTATTTTGCAAGTATCCTACTTGCAGCTTCTGGGTTCGTGTGTTTAGATGTGTCTACCTGTCACACCTCTAGATCCATTATGTAAAACATTTTTAACAGCTTCATAGAATCATAGAATCATTAAGATTGGAAAAAAAAATGCTAAGATCATCTACTCCAACTACCAACTCATCACCATCTTTCCCACTAAACCATAAACCTTGGGAAGGTGATTTTCATCTCTCTATGTCAGTATGAAGCAATGAGTATTAATCAGTCTCTTTTTCTGTTCCCTGATTTAGCCTGGGAAGAAGTGCCTGGCTGTCTACAGGGCCAATGAACCCATGAACTATACCATCTCAGGATGCATGAGCAAAAGTCCTTATAGACCCAAATATTGTGGTATCTGCACAGATAACAGGTGCTGCACACCCTACAAGTCCAAGACTATTGAAGTGAGGTTTGATTGCCCAGATGGAACTGAGATTTCCTGGAAAATCATGTGGATCAATGCTTGTTTTTGCAACCTGAACTGCAAGAACCCCAATGACATCTTTGCCGACTTGGCTCATTACCATGATTACTCTGAAATTGCTAATTAAATTGGCTGAATGCTGGAATTGACCCATTGCTCTGATTTTACAGAGGTTTTAAAATAAAAGGAGAATCTTTCATCCAATGCCAATGTACAGTTTGTTTTTTCCTGAGTTAGGATGTTAAATTTCCTTGTTTTGCCACACTGCTTTTAGAGAGGCTTTGAACAAGCAGGGTTTTCAACTCTTAACAGACCTCCATCCATTAAGAGCAGCCAGAAATTCTTCTATGCAGACTCCAGGACTTAAATAACAATCCTGCTGGCACTGGAACTTATTAGCCCAGCAGTTTTATTGTCCAAAGGAAAGAGTATTACACTAGTATGAGAGCAAAAGTATGGGTGTCAGGAACTTAGACATGAGCTTGACGCATCTTTACTATCATTTCTTGAATAATATAGTCTAAGATGAAAAATGAGCACTGTTATATGTAATTTATTTTCCCCATTATGCTTCAGTCTTTGATGCTAGTGACCCTCTGGACTTGACCTGTTCTCTGTCACAGACAGAGAACAATCCTAGGAAGTCCTCCTGTGTCATTCTCCCTTAGATCCCACTGCTATGGGTCCATGGGAAGACCTTAAAGAGAAGACTGTTCCTCTGTGCTGTCTCCTGTCTTCCCCTGCCTCACTGTGCTAGTAGTATAGGTAAAAGATCCTCTGTGCCCTGCCCTACTTGAGCTCCCATTGATCTCCTGGGGAACCTTGTGCCAGAGACATTTTCACACTTTTGCTACCAGCTCTCATCTTGGAACAGCATGAATGCTCTGAATTCAATATGATCACCCCAGAGCTCATACCTATAGGATAAAATCTCTTGCCCAGAGATTACTTATTGTCATAGGTCAGTGTTGCAGACCTTGAGGAGAAGCTGTAGAGAGTCAGATGAGAGATGAAGAGAAACACCTGTGGTAGAGGAGAGGAGTTACATGCATGTGTTAGTCTTCCCATCAGCTCTGTGGATGAGTTCATGTGAAAGAAGAGGACAGTTCCTGGCATAACCAGTGACACATCAGTCACAAATGGACTGCTTATTAGAATAAAATGATGCGTAGAAGTGTTTTCACACTCAAATATTAGATAAGAGTAAAGCATAGTCCCGTTGTTACCATTTCAGACAACACATTTCTTGTCACTAAAGTGTACTGTAGTCAGATTTTTACAGCAAGTTGTAGGTACAGATCCCACGCACCATGACAGGTTCACCAACTGCTTCGCTTGAGAGAGCTGAGCAGTAGAAATATGTTTCTGCATGGGAAACTTCAGTGTCTGCTCACAAACTCCCTGGTGACACAGGAGAAACACTGAGTGAGATATGGACTGGAGCCCAGGCCAGCAAAGGTCTGAACTTCAGATGACGCAACTGTTTTAAATTAGTCATTTGTTTTGCTTTAGTTCCAAATGGCAAGTTGTCTGTCTTCATCCTGATAAGCTAGAGGAAGCTAGATTAACTCCCAAGAGACATAAATCTTTCTGACTAATGATAAATTAATGTTTCTTGTGAGTAGGATGAAAATAATGCAATCTGTAGGTAAAAACTTATAGAAGAAATGCTGTAAATCTTCAAACCTCTGAACTTCAAGAACAGCATTATGTACAAGGATTTGGTGTGTACATTTTCCCTTAGAGCTGGGTTATTCCTTAATCCAAAGCTGAGCCTAAACTGAAGCTCAACTTTTGCAAGGCTGAGCATGTTACATTTTAAACATCATCACTTGGAAAAACAGTCAATGGGGGCATAAGAATAAGAGGCCTTAGCCAAGAAGTTGTCAATATTTTCCAAAAGATGGAATGTTTTGCACTGAGGTTCTTGGTAGAGAGGTCATCCCAGGAACTCAGTAAGATTCCTTGAATATGATTTGGACCATGTTCTAGATTTGGACTGTGCATATGTATATATATGTGTGTGTGTGTGTGCCCACATGTATATACATATATATGTTTGTGCATATCTACATAGGTAGGTGTATATAAGAACATATATATACATGTCTTATATACATGCATGCATATAATGTTGCGTATAGTATTTTATATATTTTATACATAAAACACTTCAGAACATGTCCATGAATATATGTATGTATACATAATTATGTATATATATTCCTACTGTGAAATACATGGTGCATAAAACCGAGTGCATACATAACATATTTCCATGTACAGTAAGTCTTTCTCTCTAACAAGTACAGATAGAGAAAGAAAAAAATAGGGTGAACACACAGACCCAAAGCTATGGCACTCAATACCCTTGCTTAGATTTTCAATTAGCTAACACTGTAACCACCATAGTCAACTTCTGCAGTGGCTGAACCACAAAGATTTCAGTGAGAGATAAAAGAAGCTATTGTAAGCTAATGCATGACCAGCAGCTCCGGTGTGTGTTGGTTTTTAGTGAAGTGAATGACTAGAAACCACAAATCTCCCCCTAACACCCAGCATGTTTCTGTTTCTGGCCTGGTTTTCTAAGGGAATGAGGCATATGCAAACATTTGTTTATCAGTCACTCCCTTGGTAGCAAATGTCAAACAAAGTAGGCAGAGTAGTAAAGTTCTTAAAAGCATTCTGATTCCTGAAATAAAAAATGAAATAAGACAGCAGGGCAGAGGTGAGGCCCAGCACAATGCTCCTACCACACTTGTACACATCTCCCAGGAAGCCAGCACAGCTGTAGGATTGCCCAACCACAAGAGCAGCATTAAGACATTTTGAACATATCTGTCATTTGGAAATGGATCGCTGTGGTGAAGGGAGTGCTGAAGGTATTCCAGTGAGAAGTAATGGTTATTACCCTGCTCAAAATGTATTTCTGAGCCGTTGGACACAAATCTATAGGAAACCAAGCGCTGATGGCTTTGCTGCTGATGCAACTGCTTTTTTGTGCAGTGACGATGAAAGGGATGCGTAACTCTTGTAGCCAATGAACCTGACGCGTAGTTTGTGGTGCTTTAAAGCTCCTTTGTTTTAAGGGATGATGTTTACAGGAAGATTAGTGCTAGGGTTAAGACCTTTAGGTTTGGTTCACTGGCTCTCTCTGAACTTGAGTAAGTCATGTAACTTTACAAAAGTACCTTTGTGATTACTATTTAAATACGCTGAGGAGCAAGGCCTTCCAAGACCTTGGTGGATCCAGCCCTTGGCTTTGCTTATCCTCAGTCCTTCATTAGTGAGGCCAGAACAAAGCTATAGTGTTCATTGCCTCCAGTGAGAGTGAAAACTCCTCCATCAACAGGAACTGATGATCACTGTGCATCTGTACTGTGCCTTGTACAATGGGCCCAGGTCTCTGCTGGGACCTGAAAATGGTGTCATCATCCAAAAAAGCAACAATAATACCATTGTGGAGATGTCATACTCTGAGCTGGTGCTAGACCCATTTGTTGCAGCAGTCCAGAAACAGGCTTGAGAAAATGTGAGAGTAAAGATTCTGCAATGCAGACTAAGATGAGACTGTTTGACCCACACCCTGCCCATGACGATCATCATGTTGGCCTTGCAGGCTGGGAGAAGGACGGAGTATGGGACTCTGTTGCAAATGGCAAGGCTCCAGTACCCATAGCCCTTTGCTTTCCATAGGGGCTTTTTCAGTGTCTGTAAGGCAGCTCAAGATGCTATGTTTGGGAACTACTCCTTCAAGCATGCAGTAAGCATGCAATTTACAAGATGCCTTTCCATGGATGGAGCTTTGGCTAGAATTTAAAACACTATTTCAGTATGCATGCAGGGTGTGGTGCAGTTGCTTCATTTTTAATGGATTCATGAGGATTGTGCTGTATATATGTCATGCATCAGGACTGCAACACTCAGAAATTCTGAGTCATCCAGTGAATTAAACCCTGTGATTTTTTTCTCCATTTTTTTGGAATGAATTGTAAGATAGGCAGTTTATTAAACCGATGGAAACAGAGATCTCTCATTAACTGCAAGCAAGCAAATATCCATACAAATGCTACTTCCTTATTTCAGCAGTCCTGCAGAAATATTTCTGTGAGCTTCAAATGCTGAAGTATATGAAGAAATAATAGGAAAAACAGATTGGTTTGGCAGTGTTAGTCTGAGTTACACCAACCACATAACGCATGCTATTTGTTCATACAGTGCTGTGGCGAGGTTTTGTGGGTGGCATGTCACTGCTGTGGTTTTAATATATTAAGGAACCTCATAAGAGGTAAATGATTAATGAATATATGACCGACACTTCATTTAGAGGATTAGGCAAGCAAAAAAAGGTGAAGTATGTTTACTATGGACATTTCTTTTTCCTTCCTTCCTTCCTTCCTTCCTTC